>APFE030564240.1:62988-91928 GCA_000404065.3 Pinus taeda | reverse complement strand
GGGATCGTATCGCCAAGGTGGATGCGTTCGTTCAAGTTTTTATCTATTTTGAACACTTTTATTTTTTAGCAAATTTTTGCCCCTAATCCAGATTCTGATCAATATACCAGGTCCCTTAACACCTTATGTTTTAATTTCCTTACTGATCCTCGCATGCTCTAGCCTGGGTGGGTGTGGTTTTTCCACCACCCTTGGTGTACATTGATTAAATGCATGGCGGTAGTGTGAATCCCACTGTGCCTCTCCTTGCTTTGCTCACCTCAATTGAGGATTTGTAATGAAATATTCAATTTGCTTGCAAAGTTTTAAAAATAATAATTATAAAATTCATAATTTGAGGATAGGATTTTTTTATATAATTATGTATCATTAATTAATACTTCAATACACATAAAAAAATTATCACTAAAAAGTATTAAACACTTCACAAAAAAATACACATTTTGGGAACTTTTCATTAAAAAGGACATGTCAAATAAATGATTTTTATAGAGAAAAATGAAAAAATGGCAAATTTTATGAGACTTTACGAAATTTTATGTTCAAGGATGATAATATTTGAAAATTATTTTTTCCAAAAATAATGATTTACATAAAATTTTAAGTAAAAAAAAAAAACAAAACAAAACAAAAAAACAAACAAACAAACAAACAAGCAACAACAACAACAACTTTAATACACATACACACAGGAAAAAAGAAGAAATGAAAATAATAAAACAAAAATAAATTGTTTAAAATAAAAAATAAAGAAAAGAATTAAAACAAAACAAAACAAAAATAATATAAAACAAAACTTTGAAAAAAATAAATAAATAGAATAAACCATTATAATTCTAGTTTAAAGTCGATAATATTTAAAATTAAATAAAACCAATTACAAAAAGATCAAATCAAAACATTTTCAAAAAAATTAAAATATAAAAACCAATTTAAAATTTTATTAAAAACACGTCCAAATATTTTAAAAAATGGAAAAAACAATTAAAAAAATCACAACAATGTTATAAAAATAGAATATTTAAAAAATAAAATGATAAAAAAACTTGTGTGCGTGTGCGTATAACTTTAATAATTTAGAAAATTTAAAAATAAAATCTGGGCAGCCCTCTGCTTGGCCCCAGCACCCAAGGGTCGTCGACACGGCAGCGAGAGCAACAAGCTTGTGCGAGCATGGGTCAATTCTAAGAATTGACCCCTAGCCCTAGTCGTGGCACCCAAGGGCTGAAAGCAAGGCAACTAGAGTAATTAGCCAATCTAGTTGCCCTGTCAGCAACCCTTGGACGTTGGGGTTGGGTGGCATGCCACCCAATTTTGCTTTTTTAATTCTTATTTTTCTAGTTTTTTTTCTGTTAGCTAGTATAGTTATTACTCTTCTCCATTATGATGATGATATCGTTCTTCTTTCCATAATCCCTGATGATCTCGACAAGCAACATAGAATCCTCCATCATTATTGCTCCAAGATGGGTATGGTTGTTAATGCCAATAAGATTAAACTCACAATAATTAAATCCAAAAGGATCAACTATGATAATTTCATTTATGATAACAATTACTTGGAGGAGGTTTCCTCGTACAAATATGTAGGTATTGACATTCACCATTAGCTCAACTGGAACTATAGCATTGAGAAAAGGATTATTAGGCTGGAAAGCTTACTATGAGCTTGAAAACAATTGTAAGTCAACTAATCTTTGGGTTTGGAGTAAAAAGAAGTACCTCTTCGAGACTCTCATCATCCTTGTTATTTTATGTGGATGTGAGGTTTGGGGCTCCAGTATATCTAGAGAATCATTGAAAAATATTGAGATGATCCAAAAGCAATTTATAAATTACAACCTTAATATTAAAGGAAATACTCCCTACCATGTTCTCTTGATTGAATCTAGCCTCTCCCATATTGAAAGTATGGCTATGTTTAGGTATCTGATGAACAAGAAGAAGTTGTACAACATGGAAGCCAAGAGGCTCCCAAAAGCTGCTTTTAACTCTAGTCAAAACCCCCACCTATAAGTCAAGTGACGTTAGCATAAGGATGCCTAGTCTTGGCTCGACCATTAGGGGATAAAGGAGGAGATCATCTTGGAGGATAAGAATGATTTTAAAAACATTATTACTTCCAAATGTAAGGATAAGTTGTGGTATGATAAGTAATTAGAGGGGAAAAGGAAGCTAAGTTATTATAAGGAGTTGATCAACCCCACTCTTGCTAACCATAATTATCTTTCATCGTTGACCAAAGCTAAGACGAAAATGAACAATGCAAATATAAGAACTAATTCGCATGGGCTTTGGAGTGAAACTGGGTGTTGGTCTATTTTCAAAACACCTTGGGACAAAAGAATCTACCCCCTTTTCAATATTAAGTTGAAGATGAATATCACTTTCTCTTGGATTGCTCGACCCTTGCTCACATATGTTCTCCTTTTCAAAACATTTGCCACACTACCAACCTTCTTGACTTTTTAAGTCAGTAAAACTACAATGATCTCAAAACGCTTCTTTCCCTTCTCTTTGATCATAGAAATAAGCCATTAAAGAGCCTCAATTAATCGTTTACTTGCTTATGTCTGATAAACCATATTAGTCTTTGTGGACGCCAAACATCATCATCATCATTTTAATAATAATTTATACTTTAATAATTTTATTATTTTTTTAATTATTATTATTATTATTTATTTACAAATTTTTGTTATTATATTTTATTTTTATTTTTTATTTTTTTAATATTTTTTCTAATTAACTTATGGTTTTTTAAATATTTTATTATTAATTCTTTGTAGAATTCATATTTTAATAATTTTTATAAATTCTATGTAATATTATTTTATTTTAATTTGTTGGGTTTTTTTTTAATTTAAAAAAAATAATAAATTTAATATGCTTTTTTGGGGTTTTTTTTTAAAAATGTTTTATATTTTTTTGCATTTCTATAATTTTTATCATGTTTGAATTTTTTTATGTTTATTAAAAAAAAAAAAAATAAGTTTTTTTTTTATCCTTTTTTAAAATTTTTTTAAAACTTTTTTTTGAAATGTTTTTATTATATTTTAAAATTTTATTTTTTACTTATTATTCCTCTTTTTTCCAACTTTTGTTTTTTTTGTTTTAAAATTCTTCTAATTTTTAATTTTTTGTTTTGATTTGGTTTTCTTTATCTATTTATTTTTATTTATTGGTTTATTTTGTAGGGGTTGTGTCGATGCTCAACTAGTAACCTGATTCCACTGTGCGTTAAGTTGATAGTTGATTTTTAAGTTTTTATTATAATGGGTCAAGTATGCCTTCACTGTGTGTCAATTTGATGGCTGATTTTCAAGTTTTCATTGCAATGAGTCAAGTCTGCCCCCACTACATGTCAATTTAATGGTTGATTTTTATGTTTTCAATGTAATATGTCAAATTGTCTTAGACTAAGATTTTAAAAGAGTTATATTTTTAGCATTTGGTATAATGACTCTTTGATTTAGGTATTCATTTTTAAAGTTTTTATAGTCATGATATTCGGTATCAAAATATGTTGAAAATTGAAGGTTTTTTTAGAGTCATGATATTTTATTTTAATTTTATGGCTAAAAATTGTCAAAATTTCAAGGTTTTTAGAATCATGATATTTTATATTTAATGACATGGTTGAAAAATGGAAAAATTTTAAAGTTTTTCAAAGTCATGATATTTATCTTTAACACCATGTTTGAAAACTGTTGGAATTCTTAGGTTTTTTGGAGCCGTGATATTTTATCTGCAACAATATCGTTGAAATCGATTGGAATTTTAAGTTTTTCCTGAGTAATGATATTTAATTTTCAATGCCACCACTAAAAAATATTGTTATTTTAACCCACACACTCGCCCGCCGCCCCCCCCCCCCCCCGCCCCCCCCCAAAAAAAAAAAAAAAAAACATTGATGTAGATCAACAATTTTTTATTTTGAGGTGTTTTTTTCAATTTTTAATTGCATAAAAATCTTAGTTTTTAATGTCATTGTTAAGAAAATGAAATTTTAACCCGAAAAATAAAAAAGAGTGTTGATGCGACATTAAGCTACATCGACACTTTTTGTTTCAGGGTGTTTTTATTGATTTTTAGTGATTTTCTTATTTGATAATTACCTCTTATGATTTCTTTCATTAATCTTTCTATCATTTGCATTATTCATAAAGCAATTACACAAAATATCTCAACAATAGAAACATAAATGGAAATAGAGATTGCCAAACACAAGAGACAAGCATTTACTCTAGGAAAGCCCACATGGAGGAAAAACTCAACAACCATTTCTTTAGAGAAATTATCAAGTTCAACAAAGACACATTAGTCGAATAGAAGGTCAAATAGACCAACAATGTATCTAGGTCACACCTAGTAATGCTTCCATCTTGTCAAGTCAACAACCTACTCCACAAACTTGATCTGGTCTATTGCCTTTCCTCAAAGGTTTGGTCTTGTACTATCTTAAGAAGTTGATCCTACAACTTGGCCCCAAAAAAATTGGGTCCTACATCTTCCTTGCCTCAGAAGTTTAATCTTGTAGCTCTGTAACAATTCGGACGTATTCTTTAACACATGCAATGAGCAACAAAGGAAGATATTATATGAAGGAAGACAAATAAAAGGGACAGATCATCAAGTTATTTGTCCTTCTAGCCTCCTTCTTCACTAGAATGAAGAGAGAAATCTGTTGAAATATGGCAACAAGAATATTCCAATTTAATTTGTCCTTGAATTAAATTGTGAAGTAAAATCGAATTTAGTCTTAACAACTACTTGGAAATAATTAATTAATTTATTTTAAATTAATTAGTTGGAGAAATTCAAGTTAGAAGTATTTCTGAAGTCATGCAAGAGTTATCCCTTAAATTAAGGAGATAAGATTGAGTCTATTTGAGTTGTAATTAGTTAACTCGGTTTACTGAGTTAAGTCCAGTTAAATTAGTTCCAAATTGTTTGAGGAACTAATAGTGAGTTAACAGTCAGTTGATGCATTAATGCACTCAATTAGTGCTACTCCAGTTAACTAAAGATTCCCTCTTCATAAACTCATGCATGTCTATTCTAAGAAAGACCCAGTTGAGATTAATGTTTAAGGATAGTGTGCTATTAGTTGCATGTGTTTTCTCATGGAGAAAACTCATGCATGCAGTCAAGGATTCATCCTTGAGGATTGCGCAGTTTTGAATGATTGGTTTTCCACTTGGTAATAGGCTAATCATCCATAAGGAACAGTGCAAGGAAATAGGAGCCTGGAGGGCAGAGAGGAAGGATGGAGAGAAGACAAGCTTGCCTATGAGCATCTATGAGGATTGTATTGAGAGTTGGCTAGCTGTGAGAGCTAAGGTTTTGTATAATTCTTATGTATTTCCACCATGTATGATAATACAATAGTGTGGGGTTTTTAGTTAAGGCTTTCCCCAAAGAATTTTCATGTGTATTGTGCCATTGATTCTTCTTCTTCTTGTTATATTGTTCAGCTCGATCTTTAAGCTTCCACAACTTGATAGTAGAAGTAGTTTATAATATTTTTCTTTGATTTATATTGCATTATCAGGTTAACCTATCACATGGTACCGGAGCTGTGAACAGTATACTGAGAAGAGAATTTGAAGTTTGAAGTTCGGGGTTACAGGTGCAAATCGAATTCATATCATACTTCAAGGTTGGTTAATGGCATTCTATGGCTTGAGACTTGAGTATGCCTTGGAAGGTAGCTCGAATTACATAGCATGGAAAGATAGAATGGAAGTTGTATTAGAAGACAATGGCTTGAAGGAATTCATTGATCAAGAAATACCAAAGCCAACTTCAACTAATGCACAAGATTTGGTTGAGTGGAAGAAGTGTGTGGCAAAGGCGAGATGGATCATCCTTGAGGGAGTTTGAGACCATATTGTCTCGAGTCTCCATGGGAAGGATACTCCATTTTCAATGTGGAAAACATTGAAGGACCTCTACCAGAACAGTAGCGACTAGAGGAAATTGGTGCTCAAGGATAAGCTTCGAAGAATCAAGATGGAGAACGGCGATACTATTTCCACATATCTGAACAAGTTCACCACTTATAGAGATGAGCTTGGCAGTGTGGGAAAAACTATTGTCGATGATGATATGGTGAGCCTTACTCTCCCTTGCCTTCCAAAGAGTTGGAATGGCTACCAGGACTCTGTGAATGGAAGGGAGAAACTGCCGGATTGGGAATGACTGTGGTCGGATCTTATGTAGGAGGAGATCAGGAGGAGCATACAAGATGGTTCTTCATCCAATAATGATGATGAAGAAAATCTGGCCTTAGCAAGTAAGGAAAGGAAAGGGAAGGGGAAGGCTTCCCATTTCAAATCGAATTATTCTCATGGAGGGAAGAAGGGTGACATGTCTAAAATAAGATGCTTTAATTGTCACAAGATGGGACATTATGCGACTAATTGCCCATTAAACAATTCCAAGAAGGGATCCTCAGAAGGATCGGAATGTGAGGCACTAGCCTCTCAGTTCGAAATGGATTTTACCCTCATCACATTCATGGTGTCATCAATCATGGGTTGTGTCTGGTATCTTGACAGTAGAGCCTCATTCCACATGACCGGTGATAAAAATTTATTCAGTGCCTTGGAGGAGAAAGACCTCAAGATGCACATAGTGATGGGTGACAACGAAAAGTATAGTGTTTCAGGAGTGGGCAAGGTTGATTTTCAAAAGGAGCATGGAGCTCCTCTCACCTTAACAGATGTGATGTATGTGCCTAAAATGAAGAAGAACTTGGTATTGGTCACGATGTTGTCTTCAGTAAAGGAAAGGCATTCCTAAGACACATAGCCACGGGTCAGACCAAGAGGATAGGGATTCATGTGAAGAATCTCTATAAACTAGAGGTAGATGATTGTGCATCATAGTGTACGAAAGAAAAATTGGTGCAAAGCCAAGACATTAGTGAGTTGTGGCACAGGCGGTTGGGCCATTTGCATCATGGGGCTTTGAAGATAATGCAACAGATATCTACAGGACTTCCCAAAGGTAAACTTAAGCAATTTGACACATTCAAAGGTTGTACTTTGGGAAAGTACACCAAGTCTTCCCTTCATGATCGAGACAGTCGAGCAAAGGCTATCTTAGAGTGATTTCACGCTGATTTGTGCGGACCATTCCCAACGACATCCACAGTGAAGCAAAGGTATTATGTGATTTTCATTGATGACTATTCTTGTAAATGATGGATTTATTTCATGTAGAAGAAGGACCAAACTTTCACAAAGTTTTGTGAGTTCAAAGCTTTGGTCGAGAAAGAGTCATGGAAGAAGATCAAGAACTTGAGAAGTGATAATAATGGAGAATGTGTCTCTCAAGAGTTTAAGGACCTCTGTGCAGCAAAAGGAATTAAACAAGAGTTGACGACACCTCATAACCCATAGCAAAATGGGGTGGACGAGAGGAAGAACAGAACTATTATAGGGGTAGCACGAGCAATGCTGCATGACCAAGGCCTACCACTTCACTTGTGGGTTGAGGCATGCAACACAACGGTCTATTTGCAGAATAGAAGCATGCATCACATACTTGGTGTTAGAATATTATATATTACAGAGTAATGGAACACATAGAATATTGCATAAATATAAACATAGAAAGCGCATAAAACCAGAGAGACACAGATATACGTGGTTCACCCAGTTGGGCTACGTCCACCTGAACAACCAGTCCTTCCTTTCTATTATCCAGCAAAATGAAGAGACACAACCTACAGCAGATCCGCTGTAATATCCTCTATTTTCTCTCACAGTCTCACCTCTCTGTTTCTAGCTCGGAGAATACACATCTATTACACAACCTCAATACAATGCCCTCATACAAAGAGAGGGGTTGCCTTCTAGGGCAAAAAACCCTAAACTAAACATAAGTTCTATTGTCAGATCACCCCCCTAATGAACGGCCTAGATTGACTATAATTACTATACTTTTACAAGGAAAATTTACATATGTTTTTAGCTTCGGGGGCGTTGCCCCGAACCCCCGCCGGGGGACCGCTGGCCCCCGAACCCCCCAGCCGAGGGGGATTGGCCCCCCCGAACCCCTGTAGGGGGGACAAGTCCGCCCCACACCCCCCCGCGTGGAGGGGTGTACAAACTTCCTGGGGTATGTTATCACTCAGGTTGTCCCTAAGCTCCTGAAGGGATACGGCCGAGGTAACCACAAATCAATCTTTGGATTGCAGGTTCTAGCCCACCTGCAATCAGAGAGGGCTATCTCTTAATGATTTAGCTTTGTTGATGATGATTTTAGGCTAGTTATTGGGTGCAAGGAGTTTTGTTTGTGTTTGGGTGGTGTTTGGGTGGAAGGAGGATGCTTTCAAGCAAAGAGGCAATGCATAATGTGATAAGTTCAAACCATTGGGCATGGAGTCAGGGAGTAAGACTGATGGTGCGTTTTCTTGGTCACAAGAGGAACGTGGAGCAAGGTAGCTGCACATGAAACAACCTTCAAGCTAAAGAGATGGAGTGAAATGTAAGGAATGAGAGGCAATTAAGAATCTCTCAATCAGCTTAACAGAGGGAAGGAAAATGAGCTCTATCTAGGGGCAGTTAAGAATCCCTGGATAACTGTCGTACATGGTGAATTAGGGCAAATATGAGCCATGTGGAATTCATATTTATGCCTAAAACGGATGAAAAACATAAAGAAACAGCAAAAATTGAGCATAGAGTGCAATTAAACAAATTCTAAGCTAATCTTTCTTTCTGTTGTTTAGACAATGATTTATGAATGGAAAACAGAGGTAAGAAGCACTTATTGGGTTATGTACCAGCACAAGAATTCCACAGTCACTCTTCAACCATTACACACAGTAAACAATTCATTCTCCAAGCTCGTAAGCAGTCTTTGATTATAGACATTATCATATATACAGTGCGAGTCTCTGCTTAAGAAAAACATCCAACCAACAAAAAACCCTCTCATTCTATTGTTCAGGGCTGTCTTTATAGGTAAAATGTCAAAAATTATATATTACAGCTGACCTAAATAGGTCTTGTGGAAAAGCTTTTAAATCTAAACTTGTGCTAAAATTAAATGCAAATAAAATATCTATTGAGCTTCGCCAGAAGCAGCTGGATCAAAAAGAGTTAATGTAGTGTCCTATGTGACTTGGTGTAGTGCTTTTGCAATAACTGTGCTTTGAGCTTTGGTCCACTGATCTTATGTGAGTTTTAATGTGCAGTCACTGTGATGATGAGCTTTGAATGTTTCCTTAAGTGCTTCTTGACTTTTAAGGATTTCTTTTAATGTTGTATTCGCCTCGAGCCCTGAGAAAATCTTCACTGATACACTTCGCCGCAACACTGATACACTTTGCCGCTACCTGATCTTATTTGGCATGAATTTTGGCTTCACATTTGCTCTGATACTCTTTAATGCCTAAATCGGGCCTCTCTATTTATGAGGATATGATAAAAACCATTTAAATCGGGCCTTTTCTGCCATTTTCGGCGCAAAAACGGCTGAGGAATCAAAAGATTCCCCAATTTGGCCCATTTCCCATAGTGATGCACGATTAGCGCTTAGCGCTAATCGCACATCGAAAACTACCTCAGAATTAGAATCTGGGCCTCCTAAGATGCATTTTCGCGCTTGTGCACCCTTCTTTGGCAAGTGACGTCAGCTTGACGTTAGCGGTGGGTCCTGGTATGGCGGATGACATCAGCGGGGTGATGTGGCAGAGTGACGTGGCAGGGCGTTGGATGGTGCGGTGCTTGATATGTTTTTGCGATGCGATAGCGATAACTGAAATGCTGCGATTTGCAATGAATTTGTAGTAAAACATGTCTTAATGATAAATCATGTTTTAAACGAAATATATGAATAAATGGAGGCATGCGGCGAGGAAGTATTTGTGATGCGATATGCTCTCTTGATGCGATAGCAATGTCGCATCAGAGCAAAAGGAAGCGGCATGCATTTCGGGAACATGACTCTTGCGACCACCGATTTCCGACTTGTGATATCGCATCGGCTAAAGGGGAAGGGGCATATATATGTGGCATATAGTATTGTGATACGCCGATTTGCGAAATGGCATTGGTAGAGCATCGATCAGGGAGGAAAAAAACAAGCAACATTAGCCTTGAGACCTCCGACTGTGATATCGCGTCGGAGGGGGTCCCAAGGGATCAGACGAATGTTTAAGGCAGTCGGCAAGGTTTATTGCGATCGGAAGAAGGGTATATATGCTTTTGAAGAGTATTTGAGGCCTCAGAAGGGGTCCGATAACCTAAAAAAGGGAATTTCATGCTTTGGAAGGAGCCCACTGCATTGGAAGATGGTTTTAAAGGGGAAAAATGAGGGTTCTTGCTATGTTTCAGGCAAACTTATCAATTCCCAAGTGTACTTATGGTTATTTTTCAACCAAGGGGAGGGGATAAGTAATGTAGGGGAGTTATTAACATAGTTTAATAGGGGAAGGGAAAATAGATAGGGATTTACATAGTAGAGTTAGACATTAATATGGATTGTGATAAGAAAGCGCTAAGTTCAGAGGTCTTAGGCTTAAAAGGGGAGATAGAGCTTTGTAGAGGACATATGAACACTCCTTAAGTAAAGCAAATCTTTACTAAGGGAAATGATATGGAGAATGATGAGACTGAGAGATGTCAGGCAGATCTTGACCTCTTTAGGGGAAGTTAGTGAGTGATTTGGGGAAGAGGAAAAAAGGGGAAGTTAGACATGCCTCGCTTGAGTTGCTCCGAATGGACTTTTGCCTTACAATTGTGATTTGAATAAATATAACACTTTGAAAACACAAAACTGATCACAATCATTGATTCTGCAACCACAAAACTACCTACCCAGCCTACTTACCTAACATTTTTTCTTCTTTTAGTTTGGGTGCACTTGAACTAGCAAACCCAGCTTTTCAACTTTTTTCTTTTCACTCTTCTCCTATCTACATCTGCACTTATTTCTGCCAGGGGCTTAGATTAGGCTGTTGAGTGCCTTTATTTCTGTACCTATCTACAAATCTGCCAATATTTAAGCTGTTTTGGACAGATAATGATTCTCTATGTTCTACAACAGGAAATTGAAACCTAGGGAGGCCAAGATTAAGCTGTTTGGCCTTCCCTTAACTGAAAACTTCGTCAAAAATGGATTAGCTCATCGGAATGGAACAAAGCAGTGGCATTTAGACTAGCGCACTCTCGTAACCTCTTCTAGGGAAAATGGAACAAATATGGAGCATTGCAGGATGCAAAGAACGACGTATTTGGCATGTAAAAATGCCGATCATGAAAGATGAATACCTGCTGCAGTAGGAGGCTAACAGGGTATACATCCAGCTGAAACAAAGACCTCTAAATAATCATGTTCCACACCCAACAATCTCCCACTTGGAGAATGATTGTAGCAACTCCACCGTTGTTTCATTTGTTGGACAATGACTTCTCTTTGGACTTGGTTGTTTCTCATCTTCATCATCATCTTTGAAGACCAATTGAAACTGAGCATATTCTTAGTTTCTCCCTGGTTACAACTTTTGTTAGCATATCTGCAAGATTCTGGCTAGTGTGTATCTTTTCCAGCTCCAATTCTCCATCTTCCAACATTGATCGTATGAAATGGTACTTGAGTTGTATGTGTTTAGTCCTAGAATGAAATGTTGAGTTCTTTATAAGATGAATGGCACTTTGGCTATCACTATATAACCTGCCCATATAATGCTTCGTACCCAATTCACCCATAAACCTTTGTAACCAAATCATTTCTTTACTAGCCTCTTTATCAACAACATACTCTGCTTATGTTGTTGAAAGTGCAACAACACTTTGGATTTTTTAAACCCAACTGACAGTTGTTCCACCTATAGTAAATACATATCTTGTAGTGCTCCTCCTGTTATCTTTGTCACTTGCCATATCTGCATCAACATATCCCTGTAGAGAAATGTTTGAACCACCAAAGCATAATTTGTGGTACCTTTCAAATATCTGAGAATCAATTTCACTGCCATCCAATGTTCCTTTCCTGGATTGTTCATGTACCTGCTTACAACTCCCACTGCATGTGCAATATCAGGCCTTGTGCAAACCATTGCATACATCAAGCTTCCAACTGCTGATGCATATGGAACTTTAGACATATAATCCACGTCTTCTTGGGTCTTTGGACACATTTCCTTACTAAGTTTGAAATGGCTAGCAAAAGGTGTACTAACTGGTTTTGCATTGTGCATGTTAAATCTTTTCAACACCTTTTGTATGTACTCATTCTGAGACAATGTTAATTTACGATTTTTCCTGTCTCTAGTTATTCTCATACCAAGGATTGTTTTGCAGCTCCCAAATCCTTCATTGCAAATGAATTTGTCAATTTTCTTTTGAGCCACATTTATTTCCTGCATGTTAGACCCTGCAATAAGCATGTCATCCACATACAATAACAATATAATATAGCTGCCATCATTTTGCTTTTTCAGATAAACACGATGATCAGAGTGACATCTAGTATAACCTTGTTCAGACATAAACTCGTCAAATTTTAGATACCACTGCCTTGGAGCCTATTTTAAGCCATACAAGCTCTTCTTCAACATGCACACTAGTTTCTCCTTCCCTTTCACCTCATATCCTTGTGGTTGTTGCATATATATCTCTTCTTCCAAATCCCCGTGGAGAAAGGTTGTCTTTACATCTAACTGCTCAAGATGCAAATCCTCAACTACTACTAGCCTTAAAATAGTTTTGATTGAGTCATTTTAACAACAGGAGAAAATATTTCATTAAAATCAATACCTTTCTTCTGTGCAAACCCCTTCACCACAAGTCTAGCTTTGTAACTTTGTTTTCCTCCATCTTCTTCCTTCAGCCTGTAAACCCATTTATTCTTCAATGTAGTTTTTCCTGCAGGCAACCTAACTAAGTCCCAAGTCTGGTTATGCATTAAGGAGTCCATCTCTTCTTCCATGGCTTGCTCCCACTTCTTCTTGCTTTCAACCTGCATTGCTTCTTCATAACATTCAGGTTCACCAGAATCAGTCAACAATAAATAATATAATGAAGGAGAGTATCATTTAGAGGTTATACTTATCTTGGTAGATCTTCTAACACCACTTTCAGGTGTTTGGGGTGCCTATTGCTGTTGTGGTGGTTGTTGTTGTTGTGGTTGTTGATTATTATTATTTTTAGGCACCTTTAATTTTTCAATGATCTCATCAAGAACTGTGTATTCCTTGTTTTATTTTTCTTGTTTCTTTTCCTGCAACTAATTCTTATACAAGACCTTTTCATTGAATATTACATCTCTGCTCCTAATGATTTTGTGATTTTCATAATCATATAAGCAATAACCAAAATCATTAACACCATATCTAATAAAGGTAAATTTCTTTGATTTTGCCTCAAGCTTTGTTCTATTTTCTTTATTAATATGGACAAAGGCCTCACAACCAAAAGGCTTTAAAAAAGAGTAGTTTACCTTTTTACCTGTCCATTCTTCCTCTGAAACACCACCATCGAAGGAACTTGAAGGCCCTCTATTTATTAGATAAATAGCAGTATCTATAGCATTTGCCCAAAATTGTAAAGACAATCTTGCATGCAATCTCGTGCACCATGCACGCTCCATGATTGTTCTGTTCATCCTTTCTGACACACCATTTTCTTGTGGTGTTCTTGGAAATATATTCTCTCTGCGAATTAAATGCTCTGAATGGAAACTATCAAACTCTTTGCTGCAATATTCACCTCCATTGTATGATTTGAGACACTTCAATTTCTTTCCTGTCTCAATCTCAACCAAAGCTTTCCATTTCTTGAAAGTATCAAATACATTAGATTTATTCTTGATAGAATAAATCAAGTTTTTCTAGTTGCATCATCAATAAAAGTGGCATAATAACGAGAGACACCAAGAGATCATACCTAAGCAGGTCCCCATACATATGTATGCACAAGCTCTAATTTTTCGCTCTTCTTTTCTTTCCCAACTCTAAGAAATCTGACTCTCTTCTGTTTTCCATAAATGCAATTCTCACAGAAGTCCAAATCAACATTCTTCAAACCTGGCAACAAATTCCTTGAGTGAAGAATCTTCATCCCTTTTTCACTCATGTGTCCAAGCCTATGATGCCATAATGCTACATCTGCTCCTTTTGAAGTTAAAGCATTAACAGAGTTAGAAATACCATTGCATAAATACACTGTACCCACCTTTTCGCCTTTTGCTATTACCAAGGCTCCTTTGGTGACCTTCCAAGCTTTATCTATGAAAGTTGTCACACAACCTTCACCGCCTAACTGTCCTGTTGAAATCAGATTTTTCTTTAGATCTGGAACATGCCTTACCTCCTTTAGTAGCCATTGGTTTCCATTCTGCTGTTTTACAAGAACCTTACCTATTCCAACAATTTACAGGGTTTATCATCACCCAAACGAACTTGTCCAAAATCTCCTTGAACATAGTCATGAAAGTATTTCTTATCAGGTGTGGCATGGAATGAGGCCCATGAATCTACCACCCAGGAATCAGTAATATTTTTCGAAAGAAAGAATGAAAGCATCTTGTAACACCTCACCTGTCACATTTGCTTCATGATTGTTTTCTTGCTGTGAATCTCCTTCTTTTCCCTTCCGAGATCTATAGTCTTTCTTTAGGCATCCTTTCTTTCTTCATTTCCAGCACACTATCCCCGATCTGGACTTGGATCTGCCTTTCCTTGATTTACTGCGATATCCTGAGCTCTTTCCTCTTTCCATTTTTCTTCCTCTAGACTTTGCACTCAAAGAATTTCCCGATGTCTCACTGGAGCTTTTCCATCGCATTTCCTCACTAAGGATAGCACCAACAACATCATCAAACTTTAAAGTACTAGATCCAGAAACGGAGTTACTAATGGCCATTACCAAACCATTCCAACTTTCTCGTAATGAGCATAAGAATAACAGATCTCTAACTTCATTGTCAAAATTTACCCCTACAGAACATAACTGACTTGTAACAGTATTAAAATCATTTAAATGATCTGCAACAGATCCACCTTTCGACATCTTCATATTAAATAACCGTGTCATAAGAAATACCTTGTTTGAGGCCGAGGGTTTTTCATATAGTTTCTCCAACGCCTTAATCAAACCCTCTGTCGTTGTTTCCTTCGAAATGTTGAAGGCGACCGATGCTGCAAGGCACAGCTGTATTGTTCCGAGTGCCTTTCTATCGAGAAGGTTTCATTCTTCATCTTCCATATTCGTCGGCTTCTTTGCTTTTCCCCCCAATGGTAGGTATAGATCTTTTTGATAAAGATAATCTTCCATCTGCATCTTCCACAATGAGAAGTTTTGGCCGTTAAATTTCTCGACCCTAAACTTACCATCTACCGCTTTTACTCCCACTCGAACAAGGAACCCTTCTTTCCTGCGATTTTATCAACCAAATAGACCTTCGGCTCTGATACCAGTTGTTAGAAAATTATATATTACGGAGCAATGGAACACATAAAATATTGTAGAAATATAAAACACAGAAAACGCACAAAACAAGAGAGACACAGATATACGTGGTTCACCCAGTTTGGGCTACGTCCACCTCGAACAGCCAGTCCTTCCTTTCTATTATCCAGCAAAATGAAGAGACACAACCTACAGCAAAGCCGCTGTAATATCCTCTGTTTTTCTCTCACAGTCTCACCTCTCTGTTTCTCGCTCACAGAATACACATCTATATCACCGCCTCAAATACAATTGCCCTCATACAAAGAGAGAGGGTTGCCTTCTAGGGAAAAAACCCTAAACTAAACATAAGTTCTACCGTCAGATCATCCGCCTAATGAACGGCCCAGATTGACTTGAAATTACTATACTTTTACAAGGCAAATTTACATCTGTTTTTTAGCTTCGGGGGTGTTGCGCCCAAGCCCCCGTTGGGGGACCGCTGGCCCCAAGACCCCCCAGCCGGGGGGGTCGGCCCCCCAAGACCCCCGCGGGGGGGACAAGTCCCCCCCGCACCCCCCGCGTGGAGGGGTGTACAAACTTCCTAGGGTATACATCCGGCTGAAACAAAGACCTCTGAACAATCATGCTCCACACACAACAAGGCTTAGGAGAGCTAGGCTCACCATATCATCCTCGGAAATGGTTATTCCAACACTTCCAAGCTCATCATGCCAGTGAGTGAACTTCGTCAAGAATTTTGGAATGGTCTCGCCTTTCTCCATCTTGTTTTTTCAAAGTTTGTCTTTCAGTGGCAACTTCCTATGGTCACTTCTATTTTGGAATAGGTTTGTCAATGCTTTCCACATAGCATACAAGGTTTCCTTCCCATGTAGACTCAAGATAATGTGGTCTCGAACTCCCTCAAGGATTATCCGCCTCATCTTTGCCACACACTTCTTCCATTCGGCCAGATGTTGTGCACCTGATGTTATTGGCTTAGGAATTTCTTGATCAACAAATTCCTTCAAGCCATTATCCTCCAGCAAAACCTCCATTCTATCCTTCCATGCTACATAATTTTAGATTCCTTTCAAGACATACTCGAGCTGCAAATCATAGAATGCTATTTGTCGATCCTAAAGTATGTATTCGAATTTCAACTGTAACCCAAAAATCAAAACTTTGAAATATCCAATAGTTTAATGTCTTCAGCTCCAATACCATGTATATTTTCCTGTATGTTCACAACTCATGTGATGTACTAAAACACAAGAAAAGAATCTACTCTAGTCTTTAAACATCAGAAACCAAGAATCAATGAAAAAAATAATCGACAAGAGGAAGATAATCAATGACACATAACACAATTATTTCTCTGGGGAAAGTCACTGCTCAAAACCCCAAATATATATTTCATTAATCATAAATTTGAGTTATAATACAAATCTTGTTCTCACAAGAACAATTCCACACAAGTATGATCAACTCTCTGCCTCACAAGCCCGCACTAACCAACACTTAGCCAATTTATGTTTCCTGTTGAGCCCATATTTTCTTGCACAATTCTATGAGGAATAAACCATATTTAATTGGGAATTCATTCTTCCATAGCTGTACAATCCAAAACTAGGTCCTTTTTTGATTGCATGCATGACCTGTACAACTCGGATCATTCTACAACTTATGGTACATTTTCCCTTCACTCTAGTCTTAACTAGGTCTTTCTCTAAACTGACATGCATGAGTTTCTCGTGAGGGAATATTCAGTTAGTTGAAGTAGCACTGAGGATGCACCGGTGTACCAACTCACTACTAAACCTCTACTAGTTCTACAAATAGTTAGAACTAGTTTAACTGTCTATAACTTAGTCAAACTGGGTTATCTAATTACAACTCCAATAAACTCATCTTGGACCACTAAAATTTAGGAAGAACATACACATGACTACAAAAATACTTCCAAATCGAAACTCCTAAGCTAATTAAGTCAATTAAACTTAATTAACTATTTACAAGTTGCTATGAGAATAGAATTCAATTTTAATTCTTAGTTTAATTCAAGGACAAATTAAATTGGAATTTCTTGTTGCCATTTCTCAACAATTGCAGGCTCTTTGCATAGGATTAGGTAAGGAGGGGGTGGGGGGGGATGAAAAACTATCCAAATAATATTGTTATGTTTCCTTGTGCAGCTATGTGCAGAAGAATGATCCCGGACTTCCAGAACAATTCAGATTTTCATTGTACATAATTTTGTTCTCACTTTGCACAACCTTTACTCAATTGACTAGTGATTTTCATAAATATAGAGACATGCATTATTTATAATTAAAATGTTACCAATAATATTGTATGGTTCCACCGCCGTCCTCGGTTTTATTGTGAACAACAAATATAGATTATTTAATATAAAGTATTAGCAATAAAAGAAATTATTTATAATTAAAATATTACCAATATTATTGTATGGGTTGACCTCTTGACTCGATGTTATTGCGAGCAACAAATATGAATTATTTAATACTAAAATATTAGCAATAAAAGCCTTTATTGTGGAGTGCAAAGATCCACATAATGAAATCTTCATTCGCACTTCCGCACATGTGCCTAATTTCATAAAGATAACCATAAACAAAGATTCTTCTCAATGATGTGAGAACTAATACAATTGTAGGTTCTTTGCATAGGCCAAGGGGGGGAGGATCAGGGTGTCTAAACAAATATCCAATTAATATTATTATGTTTCCTTGTGCTACTTTCAAAACAATTTGTATTTTCATTATACTGTGCACGACCTTTACTCAATTGACTACTAATATCTATAAAAGATCGGGATCTCCGAAGGGTTCTTACAACAAAAGTGAATACAAAGATATGCATTATTTATAACTAAAAAATTACCAATAATATCGTATGGGTCTAGTGCTTACCTTGATAATATTACGAACAACAAGTATGAATTGTTTAGTACTAAACAATTGACAATAAAATCCTTTAGTGTGAAGTGCAGAGATCTGCACAATGAAATCTTCCTCTGCACAGTGGACTTCCTCTGTACTTCCGCACATGTGCCTAATTTGACAAAGATAACCATAAACAAAAAAATATTTAGAAATATGAAGATATGTATTATCTACAATTAAAATATTACCAACAATATCATATGGGTCCGCTGCTTGCCTAACTGTTACTGTGAATAGAAAATAAGGATTATTAAATACTAAAATATTAACAATAAAATCTTTTAGTGCGGAGTACAGTATGGATTGTTATAATTGCATATCTTTAATTTTATTATGTTTCCTTGTGTGGCTATATGCGAGAGAACAATTTAGGACTTTCAGAACAACTCAGATTTGAGAGACTGGAAACAAAAATATGGAGATATGAATTATTTATAATTAAAATATTACCAATAATATCATGTATGTCCACCACTTGCCTCATTTTTATTGCGAACAAAAAATATGGATTATTTAATATTAAAATATTATCAATAAAAGCCTTTAGTGTGGAGTCACGCGGTATGGATTTTTCTTTGCATAGGCTCGGGCAGTGGGCGGGGGGCTGAACAAATATCCAATTATTATATTATGTTTCCTTATGTGGCTATGTGCAGGAGAACATTCTGGGACTTTTAGAACAATTAGGATTTGAGAGTTGGGAAACCATACCATCCAATCAACGTTTTGTTTATGTTTCTCCAGTTAGAAAAAGAGAATCATGTTCTCGTACTATAATTACTTTATTATAAAAGCAGATCAAGCATATATAAAAACTTCTATGAGCATGTAAACACATGCCCTCGAGGTATGTAAGTGTGGAGGTTTATGTTCCTTGTTCCACACACCATCCTTCCGCACATATTTGAAAGTGTTAAGTTGTCATTTCCAAGTAAGACAACCCACCTCCAACCCAATTGTAACAACGATTATTTAATAATGTTAAATCTAATGACTGTTATACATAACTTGTTTTTTATTAAAATAATAAATATACAATTTATTATTATTATTATTAGTTAGGAGTGTATTAATGACGACTTTGAATGTCAATGACACATTGAAAGGAATTATTGAGTACATAAGTAGTTGTGTAGAGGAAGCATGCATGGAGGAAGTTGTACGGAGGTGGTTGTACATGTGAAAAGGTGGTTTTTTAGAGGAATTGTGTGCAGAGAAAAAATGCATGTGTGGAGAGCTTTCTCTATGTGGAAAGCTTTGTACGGGGAGAATCAATTAATTAACGGTAGATATAGGGACTATGTTGCATCACAACTATTAATCTTGTTACTAGTAATTATTTTAATTAAAAGTATTTTAAAATATTGATTGTAATGGTACCAACCACTAAGATTATAGTTTCAAATAAAATGCAATTTAAACCCACCAAAGAAAGGTCTTATTAATGACAACTTTATTTCAAGTTGGGGGTTGACTTTTCGGTTTTTTTTACCAAGATTGTGGAGATTTGAAGTTATGGTTTCAAAAGGTTGCGATTTTAACCTTGAAAAAATAGGGTGATTCTAGGAACAACACCTTTTCATTTAGGGATTAATTTAAGGTTTCTGTTAAAAACATTATGAAGATTTAGGTCATATTTACAAAGGTAGTAATTTTTTAATCTAAAAAAATGGTAATTTTGGTAGCACAATTTTCAATTTGGAGGTTGGTTTTAAGTTTTTTGTTCACAAAATTACAGAGATTTAAGAGAATAATTAAAAAAAAAATTGTAATTTTAATGTTTAAAAGAGGCGTTACTATTAAACTATCACATATTGATTTATGAAAATGGTTGAAAAAGCTTATAATTTTAGCCCTAAAAATATTTTATTCTTAGAGTACCATGAATCAATTTAAAGCCATGGCTGTGAAATATTGAAATTTTAATTATGAGGAAATGTGTTATTCTTAAAGAACCATTTATTGATTTCAGGATTAATTCTAATATTTTTACTAAAAAATTATGAATTTTAGGGGTAACAACGACATGCTTTGGTGGGGAGAGGGTGGGGCGGGGTTTATTTTCCCTAATGGATCAAAATAATTAAATTATTCTTGGGGATTAGGATCCTAATACAAAATTCAAGCTAAGTATTATGCCAAAAAACTACCCATCTTTTCCATCATTGGGGATTACAAACATTATTATTCGACGCCTGGTTGTGGGATCTCTTCCAAAATCCTTGCATCTTCAAAATATTATTAGACAAATCCATTTTTTGTTAAAAATCTTTCACCATTTGATTTACACCATGTTTTATGTCAACATAATGTGGTTGCGAACAATATGATAATAAATAATCTTCTTTGCCCATAGGGACACTTTGCATCAATGATCAAGAGTCCTATTGTCTCATTCCATAGTTTTATGGATAAAATTTTAATCCATTTTAGTCAATTTTCTTTTGGTTCCAATTGGCACCTTGAAAGACAAGTATGCATGCAAAATTAACTAGTCTCATGAGCGACCATGGGAAGGATCACTAGTATCAATCCTTAAAGAGTCCATGTGTGAGTTTATGGTGTTAATTTTTTGGCTAGATTGTTCTCTGCTCTAGATAATCACATTTTTTTCAACAATTAACACATTACATTCACCCTATATCATCATAAGAAATTATATAGAGAGAACAATAACATCTACAATGCAACAGAAAAGTAAGGAATATTAGAATAAAAGAATACACAATAGAGACACTAGGATTTTGGTTGGCGACCAAGGAAAAAACCCACAAGGGGGAAAACTCATAATCAATTCTTCTTCTTTTATTAGTCAATCAATGTTAATCTAAGATACAAAGTACATCTGTAATGAGATACAAGCCTTTCAACAATAAAAATAATAGGACCCCTAGGGTCAAGCCTGGATCATACAGGATCCTCATGGGATGGAAACAGACAAGTCAATCAAGGAGCCTTCCATACAACTTCAAATAGGGTTTCCCCCATATCATTGTAGGTAGCATATATCTCTGTCAAAATCATATCATTTTCATCATTGCCATATATCTATGTGACAAGTACATGCCATACATCACTGTCATAGAGGAATAACTAGGAATAATAATCTCTTCCATATGTTTGTATTACATGAGACATGAATTACTGCCATATATCCATTCATCTTTATCAAAATACCAAGTATCACTATCATACATAATTTTCAAGAGTCAGTATCATATGTAATTTCCAAAATTCAACATCAGAAGAACAAGAGATACTGCTAAAAAACCACTACCCAATCATCACTTTCACGAGGGTTTTTCCATACAAGGATACTATTATACATCTTAAGGGTCTGCCATACATTTTAGCTATAAAGACATTGCCATATATCTATATCACTGCAGTACATGAATGCCATAACACTGCTACACATGACTACCACACTTCACTGCTATACATGGATGTTACATGACTACCATATCATTGTTATACATTTCTACCAAACAAAAAAATTTTGGGCACATATATGGTTGATCAAGTAGTAAAAAAAACCTTATTAAGGTCACATAAACTATACCCTGGATGCAAAAGGTTAGGGCCACTAAGGCCACACCAAGAGATGCCAAAGATAGACCATAAATATAGTCCACTTAAGAGAGAAATGACACACATTATTAGGTCTAGAAGGACACATAAAATACACAAAGAAAGGCTACAAAAATTAGACAAACCTTACCACAAAGAGAACATCATGTGAGCTTCCATAGGATTCCAAATGAATTGCCACAAAATAGAGGAATTAGCCTGCATATAACCACATAGATAGGCCACATTAGGCTACATTTGTTCTGTAGAAGAGACCACAAAGATCCAAATGTTAGGACACTATAGATGCCTCCATTAGGCCACATATAGATGTCAAGAGTAGGTCACAGGGGATGCCCATATTAGGTTGCAGAGGATTCCCATATTAGGCCACAAAGGATGCCCTAATTAGGCTGTAGAGAATGTCTAGATTCGGTCAAAGAGAATATCTAGATTTGGCCGCAAAGAATGTCTAGATTAGGCCGCAAAGGATGCTTAACTTAGGTCGCAGAGAATTCCAAGACTAGGCAGCGTAAGTTCCATTACTTAGGATGAAAAATTATGCCAAGATATGTCACATAAGTTCTACTATTTAGGCCATAAAAGTATGCAAAGATAAGTTGCAGAAGTATGCCATACAAATGCTCGAAATTGAATGTCGAAATGAATAAGGATAGGTGCTATTTTATAGTTGTTTACATATGCGAAAGGTCACAACCTTTAGGGAAAGCTAACTTGAAAAATTATGAGGCTGACATGTGAATTTTGAGGGAAAAATATAAATTCAAATCGCTAATAAATGCCTTGGAGATTGCTTGCCAAATTATTTTTTTCACGTCACATAATAATGAGAGGAGTGTCAAAATAATAATTTATTTTATCCAAATTAAATTCACTTTTGGGGGAATATGTATTTTCCTTCAAGTAATTGGGTTTCTCTTGGGGAAATTCATCCCATAGATACCCCAAATTTCAACACTCCCTCTTAGCTAGGGATGGATTTTCAATTGCACCACGTGTCTCATCTCAGAAGTACATGACTTGTCATAAGAGAAGCTCATCTCATATCATAGAAGAATAATAATCCACAATAAATGGTAGGGGAGATCGGTTTACCATAACCAAGTACATAATAGTCATAAATGACCTTTGTAAAGATCACACACACGCTACTGGTCTCTAGGTCAAGCTCCATGACCTCATATCAGCTAAACAATGATGACTTGATCCATAGAAGAAGAGGAATGATCCACACGACAATAGATGCATCTACCACAACCAAGTCCATGGAAGACATAAATGACCTTGGTACATATCACACACACCCTATGCCAACTGATTGACCCTCCCCCAACTTGATCCTCAACGATCAAGTGGTAGAACATCTACATCCAATACTTACGGAGATCAATTTACCATAACCAAGTCCATGGTAGACACGTCTTCCATTAGGTTAAGATCACACATGACTAAGTCTCCTCACCCACTCGCTAGATGGGTGGGAATCCCAACAAGCTTAACAACCTCGTCATGGCCCTTGGTCAATAAAGACAAAAAGGTGACTTGTGGGTGGTATGCATATCAAGGAATGTACTCATCCAAGTCCATGGCTTCAAGAAGTACCCTCACACCTAGGAGCAACAACACAACCCCCTCCACCAAGTCCGTGGCTAGTTATAAATATAGAGTAAGGCTTATGCTCAATGTTCTCAATCAGCAGTGTTCCCTTTTAGGGAGGGAGAGCCTCGTTGCAAATCCCCATTCACCAAGTCCATGGCTAGTCATAAAGATGGGGGAATTCATATTCTCTATGAAGGATACATTCTATTACACTACAAGCAGCTCTATGAAGAATGTTTATAACCAACACATCTGTTGAAGCCCCATTGCTTGTGTTTTGCAACAAGTCATTGTAGGAGCCTCACTACTCCCTCCGTGATAGAGTCTCATCAATCCCTCTATGTTAGAGATTCATTGCTCCATCTGTGTTGGAGCATCAATGCTCCATCAAAAGCCACACTGCTCATAATATGATCAACCATTGTAGGACAAAGTGCAATGGAAGTCTACTACCTGCTTATCTAGGAAATCAAAGTTAGACCCATACTGAAGCAACACCTCACTTTGTTGTTCCTATTAACAACAATCCTACTTCACTTGACATAGGCACAAAGTTGTCTCAGTTCATGTAGGTAACTCAATACTAGATTTGCAATATTCCAACATGCATGACTAGGCTCTATTTGACTCAAAGAACACACTACAAAGAAAGGATCCCTCTGGAATCTTGCTAATTGTGGGATCCATCAAAACTAAATATAAAGAGGAGTCCCTCAACTACTTTAGTGTAATCCATCACGCCAAGTATTTGATAATATATTTCCCTTGACAAGGAAGCCCTCGTCATATCTCTGTTACACTTCTATTATCAAGAAGTGGATCACCTTGGGCTCAAAGGTCAACTCCCTTTGGCACTGAACACAAAGATGGTATTATTCTGTCATAAATAAATTTTTAGCATATATGAAACCAAAAGACATACCTTCAACCCTGAAGAGAGGTTGGAGTCCACATAAATGTCCATCAATCAAAGTATTCCAAGTCCATGGGAATTGCTTGAGTCTATAAGAGACTTTCTTCAATATGTAATCATTATTCTCTTTCTCACGTGCCTCAAAAATCTAAGGTAGCTCCAAGTATGATTATTCCTAAAGTATATCATGGAGGAACCCAACTTCACATACATCTGATAATAGTGCATTTATTTGTCATATAGAATGGTCATTGCATGAAGGACATATTGATCTCAGCATCTCATCTAATTTTTGCATTCAATTTAATAGTTTACTCCCTCTGAATAGGAAGCCTCTTCAATCATAATTATCAACATGGGAGACTACAATCCTTCCTTCAAGATATCAGCTCTTGTCCATTTTCAAGTGCCACTCTAGTCATGGGATGGCTATGAATCCTCCTCAATCTCAATGTTTAGGATGAGGTCCTTACATCCATCTGATGATGAGGCATTATTATCTTTCTTCTCTAAATATGAGAGTGGCTCCTTCATTTACTTGCACTAGCTCCCTCTTTGAGCAAATTGTTCCCACATTACTCCTCATCTTGATGACACTCAAGATGAATTTAATTTCCTTGATCACATTCTTTTTCAATAAATCAGGGAAAGAAGAATATGGTTAGTTAATTACTCATGTAGGAAGAATAAACAAAACAAAACAATTAAAACAAGTACATTGTCACAAATAAATAACATAAGTCTTGAAGGTACTTATCATTAATGAGGATAGGAAGTTATCACCTCCCTCTTGATCCTGCCTCCATGGGTTACCATTGATCATCAACCATATGTCAACACCACTTATATTCTCATTCCATATCCTTCTAATTCCGACTATCAATGTGCAAGATGACCACTGGATATGCATCATACCATCTCCTATTGGGAGATTAGCCCATATAAGGTTATTATGAATCTGCCATAGGTACTTAAATAACTTAATGGCTTCTCATTGATCATAAGGGAATTTTTAATTACATTAGGGCTCCAATATTATAGAACCTAGGACTTTCCAACATCTAAGGCCACTCCTCGGGTTTTCTCTCAAACCCTATCCTTTATTTGTAAGAATAAGGGATCCCTAGGGTTTCCTCCAAACCTTAGCATTATTTTAGGTCTTCAACATCTTCATCTCTTTCACTTTTCTTGATCATGAAATCCATCTTAGAAGTGTACACGGGGTGATTGCAATGACTTTTATTTAGCCCAACTCTAATACCATGCTATTTTTTGGGCTAAGATTGCTCTATAATGTATTTTTTATTTTTTTTCAACAATTTGCACATTACAATTACCCCTTATCATCATAAGAAATTATATAGAGAGAACAATAACATCAACAATGAAATGAAACAATAAGGAACATTGGAAGAAAAGCATACACAATAGAGACACCATGATTTTGGTCGAAGGCTAGGGAAAAACGCCACAAGGGGAAAAACCATAATCAATTCGTGTTCTTCTATTAGTCAATCAATGTTTAGCTGAGATACGAAGTACATCTATAATGAGACACAAGTATTTCAACAATAAAAAGAATAGGCCTTATAGGGCCAACCCTATATCATACTGGATCCTCATGAGATAGAAACAAATAAGTCAATCAATGAGTCTTCCATACGACTTCAGATAGGGATGCCTCCATATCACTATAGGTAGAATATATCACTATCACGATCATATCACTATCATCACTACCATATATCGTTGTCACAAGGATATGCCATACATCACTGCCATAGAGGAACAATTAGGAGCAATAAATTTTTCCATATGTCACTATTACACAAGACATGCAATACTACTATACATCCATTCATCTTTATCACAAGACCAAATATCACTGTCATACATAATTGTCAAGAGTCACTATCATATATTATTGCCAAACTTCATCATCATAAGAGAAAGAGATATTGCTCAAAAACCATTTCCCAATCATTATTGTCATGAGGGTTATGCGATACAAGGATAATGCCATACGTCTCAAGGGCCTACCATACATTTCAGTTATAAAGGCACTGCCATATATCAATATCATTGTAGTACATGGTTTCCATAACACTGCTACAGATGAATGCCACAATTCACTTTTGTACATGGTTGTTATATGACTGCCATATCATTTCTATACTCAACAACAAACCTTATTAAGGTCACATAAACTATACCTTGGATGCAGAAAGTTAGGGCCACTAAGGCCACACCAAGAGACGCCAAAGAGAGACCATAAATACAGTCCATTTGACAGAGAAAGGACACACATTATTAGATCTAGAAGGACACATAAAACACATAGAGAAAGGTTGTAGAGATTAGGCTAGCCTTACCACAGAGAGACGATCATGCAAGTTTCCATAGAATACCAAACAAGTTGCCACAAAATAGATGAATTAAGCTGCATATAACCACAAAGACAGGCCACATTTGTTCCACATAATAGGTCATAGAGATTCCAAGGTTAGGCCACTACAGATGCCTCCATTAGGCCACATATAGATGCCAATAGGCCACAGAGGATGCACAGTTTAGGTTGCAAAAGATGCCCAGATTAGGCTATAGAGGATGCCCTAATTAGGTTGTAGTGAATGCCCATATTGGGCCGTAGAGAATGTACATATTAGGCCATACAGGATGCCCAAATTAGGCCGCAAAGAATGATAAGCCTAAGTTGCAGGTTAGGCCATAGAAAATGCCAGGATATGCAACATAAGTGCCACTGTTTAG
Source organism: Pinus taeda (assembly GCA_000404065.3). Lineage (NCBI taxonomy): Eukaryota > Viridiplantae > Streptophyta > Pinopsida > Pinales > Pinaceae > Pinus > Pinus taeda. The sequence goes on along the minus strand of APFE030564240.1, from coordinate 64,683 downwards.
GCTGCAGGAGTATGCCAAGATGGGCCACAGAAGTGACACTATTTAGGTCACAGAAGTATGCCAAGATAGGTTTCAGAAGTATGCCAAACAAATTCCCGAAATTTAATGTTGAAATGAAAAAGGATAGGTGCCAATTTATAGTTGTTTCCATATGCAAAAGGTCACAACCTTTTAGGGCAAACTAACTTGAAACATTATGAGGTTGACATGTGGATTTGGAAGGAAAAACATAAATTCAAATCACTAATAAATGCCTTGGAGATTGCTTGCCCAAATAAATTTGTCACATTACATAATAATGAGAGGAGTTCCAAGATAATAATTTCTTTTATCCAAATTAATTTCTCCTTTTAGAGAAAGATGGATTTTCCTTGGGGTAATTGGGTTTCTCTTGTGGAAATTCATCCCATAGCTGCCCCATATTTCAAAATATGGTATAGGGTTCTTGGTTTTGTTCGGATTACAAACTACTAGAACATCACAGCTACGGGTGTGCTCTAATTGCTTGTCTTATCCATATAATTCAAGATGATATCAACATATCCATTGACATGGTGGATGTAGTGCTATTAAGGGATCCTTTGTTCATTTACGCAATGCAATACCTAGCTTGTAATTATTACAAGTAAGGTGAAATTGGAATTGTGGCTTTCATGGTTTCCATTCTGTCGATTAGTGCAAAGGATACTCTATCTAATGAAGATCCTTACACTCTAGGCCATTGATATGTTCTCCTTCGAGATCTTGGGCATCACTCTATTGTTCACAATATTATGGATATGGAAGTGGAAAACTATTTTTTTTCTTTGAATGTGATAGGAGAACTCTATCAATGGGTAATATGCGCTTCTTATTCTTGATAAAATTTGTATTGTTTCTCTTCTTCCTTTCCATACACCTATGTTGTTCTTGCTGTGTGGATTTTGTCAAGATTGGTTTAGCATTGTTGATTGGGTGTGACATAGTTTTTGGTTCTCTGCTCAAATTGGTGGAACTAGTTGGACATATTTGTGTGGATTAGAATTTTTAGAAAGAAAAGGGAAGAAATCGCCTCAGGGAGTTGCCAAGGAGTTAAATCGTGCAATCAAGGCGTGTAGGGAAGGGTGGAAATTTTCTTGTCTCTAGATTTGGGTAGAATGACATTGTAATAATTTGTTGGTGTTTCAATATTGGGTGTGTTATCACTGACAAAATTTGAAAGAAAAAGGGTAAGAGAAGAGTTAATTGATCCTGAACATATTCATGTTAATCTTGGTCATGTTCATGCAATAGACATTTGCTACCATTCTTAGTTTGAGCAAACAAGCCTATGGTGAGCAAAGATCAGAAATCTTCATCATTGTTAAGCAAGGCAAGATACATCAGATGGATTTATAATAGGCTCAAACCCAACATTAGAATTATGAAGAGGCAAATTGAGGATTTGAAGATACAACTAAGCCAGCAGAAAGGATTTCATTAGCTAAGGAAAATCACATAGCAAGTAAGGTCATGTACCAAATTTTGATGATTTACCTTGTTGCAAGTTTTTTCAAGAATGATGCATCTCCATTTCAGTTTTGAATAGCTTCAGGGCAGTTGAAAAAGACATTCCAATATAAAGAAGCTCAAGACAGTTGAATTGGCATTAAAACTGTGTTTTGGTAATACACAGCAGTTTCGTAGCGCGCTACGAAACTGCTGTAGCTGCATATT
>APFE030564240.1:31850-60826 GCA_000404065.3 Pinus taeda | reverse complement strand
CCATCTATATTATCATTAATCAATATCATTAATCTTTGAGAGAGCCCTCTCTGACTAAGGAGGCTAAACCTTAGTCTAAAGCCTGGTCTGAAACAGTTTCATGAGATCTTATTAAGTAGCAGCCCTTAGTACTGATTTTGTGATAACAGGGTGGTTGTTACACATGAAGAAATAGGAGTGGATATCATCTTTCCTAGGTCCCTACAAGGACTTGAATTGTTGGTCATCACCAAAAATATGGGTGGAGAAGGTTGGAGAATGGCCTAGTGTCTCAATTTCCCTAGTTTTTTCATCATGTCATGTAAACTTGGAGATGAGCAAATGCATCTAGAGAGCTAGATTCAACAACTCCAAGAGGGTATCACTACCCTACAACTAAAATATAATAATATTGTTTCTAATGTGACCAAGGATGAATTAGATAGCCTTCATAAGTGGTTTGAAGATTTGCAATTTACTCTTAGCCAACAACTAATATATCTTTCTTCTTCTAGCAATAATATCAACAATATAAAGATCAATTTGACTTATCTCAATGTCCAATCACAATCTAAAGACTCATAACATGGAGATCTATTCTCGCCTCCTCCTAATAATTAATATTTTCAATATAGTAAAATTTTGAACATGTTTCATCAAATCTATACCATCAAATATAATAGGCCCAAGATTAAGAAAGCCTAATTTTTTTTGTTATAATCGCAATGGGAAAAACATCTCATGCATAAATTACTACATCCACACCATATTTTATATATATATATAAAACGTCTTCGTTTTATTAAGTGAATAACTATTTTATTAATTCATTTTAACTTTTTATATATTATAATTCTAATATTTCATTTTTTTAATAAATAAGCATCGTTCAATAAAACATCACTTCAATGTATTTGCAATGATAATCAATAATCATCCAACCATGCTTCATTGGTTACATTGTATCATGAATATGAAATGCTGAGATCCGATGATGTCGAGTGATATAATGCATTTAACGCAAGATTGTACATACGTTCATTTCTTAAAATAATCCTAAAATAAATAAGTTTATTTAATTGATAATGGTTATAATTGCTCTCCAATTAATTCTAATTTATTGGTTTAACAAATAATAATTACTAGATTTAATTTAATATTTTGTTTAGGAAAATAATTTAGGTTTTTGTTTTTAATTATATATATATATATTAGTTTTCAAATTATAAATAATATTTGATGAACCACATTTATTGGTTTGAAACGTGTTGACTAAAAATTTCTTTTATGTGATTTCTATCGAAAGCTTGTTTTTCATTCATTATGGATTACAGAAACTTGAATTTAGAAACAATATTGATATTATAAGATTAGAAATAATTCTATGAAAACTTTTGACATTGTTTTTAAGAAAAAGCCATGGAAGCTACTAGAAGAGATAATGGTTCCTCTCAAGTTGAGAGTTGTTGTGACAAGGTTATACAAGAATGTTATCGCTAAGCTTAGGACCATTGATGATTGGTTGCAAGAAATTATATGCAATATTAGAGTCAAGAAAGGGTGTCCCTTATCCCTAACCATTGTTGGCATATTCATTGATAAGCTAGAAGAGTGTTTGGAAGACGTAGGTTGTATTGATCCCAAGCTCACTAGTATAGTCATAACCCATTCTCCTTTATGTTGATGATATTATTCTTTTAGTGAGGAGTCATTACGATCTTGACACACAACTAAGAATCCTCCATGATTTCTACTCCAATATGAGTATGAATGCTAATACTAACAAAACTAAAGTCATGAATAATTAAATCCAAAAAGATCAAATATGATACTTTCATATATGACAACAATTACTTGAAGGAAGTTCCTTCAGACAAATATCTTGGAATCGACATCATCACAAGCTGAGTTGGAATTATCGCATTGAGAAAAGGATTTATGGAGGATGGAAAGCTTACTATGGGCTTCAAAACAATTGTAAGTCAATACATCTTTGGATATAAGGAAAAATTTCCTCTCTCAGACTCTTGTAACTCCTATTATTTTATATAGATGTGAGGTTTGACGTTGTATTATCTTCATAGAGTCATGGAGGAAGTTTGAACAAGATCATTTATAACCTACAATTTCAAGATTAAAAGAAACAATCCCTATCTTATCATCTTGATTGAAGCAAACATTTCCTTCTTGAAAACATGGCTATGATTATGTATCTTATGTATAAGATGTTATACAACATGGAAATTGTTGGGCATGGAATCCCCCCAAGGCATGTTTTTGGACGTAAAGCCCAAGTTTTGACCAAGTCCTTTATAAAAGCTCCGTGAATTGTGGGCGCGGAGCGCGAAGTCATAATAGAGTCGCAGGGTTGTCTGCCCTTGTTTTTGTAATATAATGTCGGCTTGATAGACCTACCCATGGTCCGTGGACCATGGGATTGTACAAATAGAGTGAGGCTCTAAGTGTACAAGATAACATATAGCTGGTAGAAAGAAAAGAAGGATGATCAAGCTAGGAGATTGAATCGAAGTGTAAAGTGTGTCTTTGGGTCATAGAGTAGGAGAAGGCTCTGCAGCTGAGTGCGCAGAGGCCTAGTAGTCCATAACTTAGTGCATGGAACCCTACAACTGAGTGCGCAGGGCAGGTTGAGTCTGTAACCGCTGGAAGAATTAACAAAGAGAAGTTTACTATATTTCTGTGTAGCTTTTCATGTTTAATGTATTAATGGGTATAAATTGCAAGTGTACTGTTTAGTTGTTGCGCGAACTTATATGTGTGTGCTGTATAAATAAATATAACACAAGGCTTCTATTTATGCGAAGATAACTAATTGGTGTGGGAAGATATGTAAGATACCAGGTGTGACTTAGGGAAATAGTGCAGAGCGCTGCTCCAATAACGTGGAAGCCCCACAACCCCTAGGGCTGGGCGAAGGCAAGTATATCAGGGCGGGAAGGCCAAGGAAGTATGCAAAGCAACCTGCGCGCATGGACGAGCAGTTGGACCGAATCAAACCCTCAAACATCTCAAGGGTGCAGAAATCTGGTTCCAACACCCCCCCATACTACTTCGGGTGAGACCTCAGTTTGTGCTCCACAGATTGTTGCCGAAAGGGCCAATAATACAGGAATTTGTTTGGGTAATTAACTCTGAACCTGGGTTAGGCCCCAACAAGGCAACAAATGGTTTTTTTGTCGGGACCATGATCTGCATAGAGATGTCTGATGTCGTATCAATGGAATCCAACAAAGGAAAGGAATTGAAGATTGGTTGGATAGAAATATTCACAAGTTCACAGAGCAAGAAAACAGGAATCCGCAACTATCAAAGGAAGAGTGGTTAGGCTACTACTTATACACAGAGATCCATGAAATTTTCTTTGCATATTTCCCTACTGAGATATACGAGTGGATCGTAAAGCTAGCAGATAGCCATGGAAGGTGTAAGCTCGACAGAGTGGACTCCAGAATTGGAGCACATATTAGAAACGTCATAGGATAATATCGCGCGCATTGCTGATCACTGGCTCGATCAAATTATAGGAGGATTCATCACTAAGCTTGCGATAGATACTTCAGTCAACTATAGCGAGGCAGAACACTGCTTCCTCAAAGGGCCGCGCGGTAAGTATGTTAAATCTTTGAACACTTGGATTAAAATGCTACTGTGTGAAAACTGGGTTATGCGAAGAAATTGATGTTTGGGGCTACGTGAAGTGGGAGAATCTATAGAAATGAAGGTAGTACAGAACTAGAAACTAGCCCCTTGATTTCACCTTCGCGAGGGAGTGAGGAAGAGATCACAAAGGTCTCACCAAGAAGTGCGACCAATTTGATAAGGCAGAGAATTCCGTGCATACCACCCCCCCCCACACTGTCACCAGTTTCACTGTCTTCACCCCCATCTTTGACCATACCACCACCGCGAATCAATATGGCGAGCGCGATAAAGTTTCCAATGTTCAAGGGAGTAGGGAATGAAGATCCAGACCAATTTTGGTTCATGATAAAAGTTGTATGGGATGCGTAGAGAGTCACAGATGACAATATAAAGAAATCAATGTTGGTCAGCACTGTGCAAGATCGCGTGCTAACCTGGTACATTAAGCATTCCAATGACAATCCGAATGCAGTGATCGTAGATATTCAAACTGCGCCAAACAAAGAATTTAGCAGGTTGATGTTAGAGGCGCAGTCAATCATTGGATTCAAGGAAATCACAATGCTACCAGGCAAGACCACTTGGGAGTTGGATCAAAGACTGAAGTGCACAATTCGCGAAGCTAATATGATGTTGATGGATGGACAACACCGATAATGCTTTGTAGCATCATTAATGCCACATATAAGGAATGCATTGTCACAACAGAGGCTAACAACTCAGGTCGAGGCCTTGGAGGTTGCAATGAGATTGCACAAGACCCCAATACATGATCCCAACCTAGGAGTTCAACAGATTCACGCGCAGTTGAAAAACTTGTGTCTTGAGATGCAGGGTTTGAAACAAGACAGGACAGCTCACCCAGAAGTGTGCGATGAGGTATGGTGCATAAAGTGCAAGGGTCAGGGACATGACAAGGACCACTACCCGGTGTTCACAAATTACCTCGCGGGAGGAGGACCAATGCCATTGAGATCGGAGGCACAAGCAGGACCAAGCGCAATACATGCACTATGGTGCGCGATTTGTGAGATAAGAGGAAAGCATGCTATAGATAATTGCCATTTGTTACAAAAGTACACGCAAAATTCACAACATTTGTTATGTAATTTGTGTAGATCAATGGGACATGATGAGCGCACCTATAGAAGTTATGAGTTGATGATGGATCAGACTCCTACCCACAGAGTTCAGGCCAAAATGCGGGCCCTTGACTAGAATGCAGGGATGGCATGAATCGGATTTCAAGGTCGCAGACAAGGCCAAGGTGGAGGAGGACCAGGAAGAGGTCACAGATAGCTGATATGTTACAATTGCAGAGGGCCAGGGCATTATGCCCACGATTGTACAAATCCAACTCGACCATCATGCTTGTATTGTACATTATTTGATCATGAGATGGAGGATTGTCCCACCCTGATAGCGAGGTTGCATGATAAATGAGCACTCCAACCTCCCCCACCTAGAACCTGCAAATGATTAGGTCTGAGCCACACGAGGAAGACCCTAATGTGAATATTGTGCTCCGAAGTGGGATTACGATAGGAGATGACAAAGGCAAGCAGCCTGAAGAAAGTACTTGGGTTCGTAAGGCTCCAACGAAGGAACCAGAGTTTGATTTGGAACGCACTAAGGAAACCTTCATGGAAGCCAAGAGGAGCTTCGCTAATGCCTCCACTTCAGGAAGTAAAGGTAGATCGAAGCCGTAAATGGAGCCATCAATGCTCACAATGTTCCTAGAAACATGCATGAAGCTACTGCACGATAGCAAGGCTATAAAGGGACTGTAGGAACTCATAAATAGATGCGTTGGGACCACGCTAGGAGAACAGCGCGTAGTCCGAAAGGTCAGAAAGCACATGACGTGAACAGGAAGAGAGATGAGATTGACCACGCAGATTGGAGAATATGAGATGGACCAAGTGATTCTGGATCTAGGATCGGACATGAACGTCCTACCAAAGCAAACATGGGAGCGCATGGGAAGGCCTACGCTGCAATGGTCTTCTATTCAACTACAAATGGAAAACCAACAAAAGATCCTACCTATGGCGAGATTGTATGTAATCATAGTGGATATCGAAGGAGCAAGCGTGTTAGCAGATTTCGAAGTAATAGAGATTGTTGATGACAACAATCCCTACCCTGCGCTATTAGGAATAGATTGGGCTAAATACATGAATGAGGTGATCAATCTGAAGAAGTGCAAGATTATTTTTTAGAAAAGAGTCACTGAGCGTAATTGTACCTTTGGACACTACAGAAGGATCGTGCTACACAGAGTTCGTGCGCGACTACAACAACGACGACGATTTGGATTGCATCTACAAAATAACCGCGTGAGAACAAGATTGGGTGAATCCAATCGCGGATGGATGAATCTCATGGGAACATGAAAGCTCCTACACATTGGATTCTGATGAAGAGATAGAACGATGGCAGAACCTGTTACACAAGGTAAACATGCTGAACTGTAACATAATGACGAGATCGTTGCGCTGTGTATCGATAGAGGTAAGGGATCTGCCTACGTATGATGGGTTAAGTGAGGTGGATGAATTCCTGAACAGATTTGAAAGAGAAGTGCCAGAACAACAACGTTTCGAAGCTTTGAAATGGGTACTACGTGCTACCCACGCGAGGTGGTGGGGTACGCACCAAAGAAGTTTTGAGGACTGGTGTGAATGTAGGAGGAGGATGCGCATGCGGTTTGGGAAGCCTCATATGCGATTAAAAGACAAGTATGATGGATGGGATGATCCATGCACACACCTCGCAAAATGGACAAAGGTCTATGGGGAAGAGCCACAACCTAAGTGGGTGCACCTGTTTTGTCATACCTGGATATTATACCCATGAACTGGTATATAGAGATGGAGCTTCACCATGGAACGAATGAATGGGATCTCTTGCACGAAGGATTCCTATTAACCTTCACATTTGAGGATCGTTGGTAGGATACTATTGATGATGTGCTACAAGTAGTAAAAGCAGTTATCTTCAAAATACCCTAGGAGTCGATAGAAGTGATTTAGCCTGAATGGGCAACCCAGCTGAGCTGCACGCTAGAGTATTAGAATGTAAATATTGAAGAAGACGACAAAGATCTGAGGAAAGTTAACATTCCAGAAACTGAAGGCTATCGCGAGGTTCAAGGGCCATCGATTGAAGACCCTGACATAACTGCGTCAGTAAATACAAAGCAGGTGAACATTGGTACAAAAGTCGAACCTAAGTATGCAATGCTCGATGACTACTGTGATGACGCGATGGTGGATAAGGTTGCTGAGTTACTCCGCAAGTACCAGGACTTATGCCCGATCAATATCACAGACTTAAAAGGAATCGTTGGCGATTTAGGGATGATGAATATCACCTTAAAACTCAATGTGAAGCTAGTCAAGCAAAGGCCTTACCGCTTGAATCCAAGTACAAGGAAAAGGTCCAAGTAGAACTAGACAAAATGCTCGCAGCTGGGATCATTGAACCAGTGGAAGAATCCGACTAGGTAAGCCCTATGGTAGTACAGGAAAAAAAGTAGAAGGGAAAGATAAGAATATGCGTGGACCTCAGGAAATTGAATGACACATGTGTGCACAACCCATTCCCATCTCCATTCACAGATGAAGTATTGGAAAATGTCAGCAGACAAGAAGCATATTCTTTTACCGCTGGGTTCTCATGGTACCACCAGATCAAAATCGTATCAGAAGACAGGAGCAAGACCACCTTCGCGACTAAGTGGGGTTGCTTTCAATACATCGTTATGCCATTTGGGTTGAAGAATGCGTCAACCATCTTTTCGTGCGTAGTAGTTGCAACATTCAAAGAATATATCCACAAATTCCTGGAGGTATATCTTGATGATTGGATTGTATTTGGATTGGTTAAGCACCATGTAGCGAGCTTAAGCTTGATGTTGGATACTTGCTGATGACACCAAATCACGCTCCCTTTGGGAACCTGTTGGGACATGTGGTCTGCAAATAGGGACTGATGATAGACCCCGCGAAGATTGCAGTGATTCTGATTTTGGAAGCATCATGAAGTGTTAAACAGTTGCGCGCTACCATGGGACATACGGGGTACTACAGGAATTTCATCAAAAGTTATGCCCATATCACCGTGCCAATGGAGAAACTGTTGAAAAAGGATGTCACGTTCTGTTGGAATGATGATTGCATGAAGAGCCTCGATGTACTAAAAGAGAAATTGGCCTCTGCACTAATCCTGGTCTTCCCAAAATGGGATGTGGAGTTTCATGTCCATGTTGACACGTCGTGTATAGCACTGGGAGCAATACTAACACAGGAGGGTGGAGAGGGCTTGGATCACCCTATCGCGTTTGCAAGTCACAAGTTGTCTAAAGCAGAAAATAACTATTCCACAACCGAACGTCAGGGGTTGGCTATGGTCTACACGCTCCAAAAATACCGGCACTATTTGCTAGGGGGACACTTCAAGATGTATACATACCATTCCACGCTAAAATACTTGGTCAATAAGCCTGTGTTGGGGTTGCACATATGCAAGTGGCTCTTATTTTTCCAGGAATATGATTTTGAAGTCGTGGTGAAGCCTGGACGCCAAAATGGGGGATCAGATCACTTGTCACGCATTGAGACGAGAGAGGAACCTACTACTTTGGAGGAAGTATTACTAGACGCACAACTCTTTTTTGTGTGCATAGTGGACAGATACTTTGAAGATATAATCCACTTTCGGACAATGGGGACTGCGCCAAAGGAATACTCCATCGAGCAGAAGAAGGAATTGGTGGTGTGCACGACTATTTTTTTGGGCATCGCGGGGCATCTATATAAGATATACAATGATGAGGTACTGCGAAGGTATGTACCTGAATTTGAACGAATTCAGATCATCGCGGAAGCGCATGAGGGCATTGCAGGAGGACAATATGCATGGCGGGCGACTGCGCAAAAGATTCTCTGCGCAAGGTTGTGGTGGCCAACCCTTCATCAGGATTCAAAAGCACATTGTAAGGCCTATGATATACGTTAAAGGACATGTAAACCATCATGGAGGGATGAGATGCCTTTGAATCCACAAATGACACTACAGCCCTTCAAAAAATGGGCAATTGACTTTGTAGGAGCTATCAAACCTCAAGGAAAGATGGGCGCGAGATACATTATCACCATGATAGAGTACCTAACTCATTGGGTAGAAGCACAACTGGTCAAAGAATGCACGATCGCCACGGTTGTGAAGTTTTTGTTTGAACAAGTGTTGACTCGATTTGGATGTCCGAAAATCTTGATGAGCGATTGCAGTACACATTTCTTGAACGAAACCATTAGCGCACTAATAGAAGAGTTTCATGTGTATCATTAGAAAAGAACACCGTATCACCCACAAGCCAATGGGACAGTAGAAGCATTTAACAAAATATTGGAGACTGTGCTGACCAAAGTATGCAACGCGCAGTGAAGGGATTGGGATTTGCACGTACCTGCAGTACTCTGGGATTATAGGACAACGTGCAAGAAACTGATGGGCCAGACACCTTTCCGGTTGGTTTATGGTGTGGAAGTTGTCATGCCAATGGAGTATATTATGCCTAGTCTGCACATAGCAATGCTCACAGGTATGATGGACCGCAAAGATCTGGAAGAGCGACTCCCGTAGTTGGAAGAACTTGAAGAGGAACAATTCCTAGCTAGATTCCATTAGCAGGTACAAAAGCAGCATGAGAAGGCCTGGCACGATCACCATATTAAGTTGCGCACCTTCAAGGTAAATGATTTAGTGTTGCTGTATGACAGTAAGTTTGATAAATTCTCAGGAAGGTTCAAAATGCATTGGCTGGGACCATACGTGGTTAAGGAGGTCACAGAAGGAGGCATAATACATCTAGTAAATCTAAATGGAGAGACTTTCCCTAGGCAAAGTGAATGGCAGCCGATTGAATCCCTACACGGGTGGCCCAGCTATCTGACTAGCTGACAGACGCATAGTCTTCATGCTCCAAGTAGCCAGACGAAGGTGTGGGACTATAAACAAATGCAGGGGATGCATGAACAGATGCAAGGAAGCAGTTTCGACACCATGGTCTCAGAACAATGCGTACAGGAAATCTAGCAGGCAGTCACTCAGTGCGTTGTCGACCTTGCAGTGGTTCGAACAGAGTTGGAGGGACTTCGTGCAAAGATCTCCATGCCAACAGAGTGACTCGAGGGTGAGTCACGATGTTTGTGTTGGGGGCCTGTTGGGCATGGAATCCACCCAAGGCATCTTTTGGGGCTTAAAGCCCAAGTTTTGACCAAATCCTTTGTAAAAGCTCCACGAATTATGGGCGCGGAGAGCGAAGTCATAATAGAGTCACAGGGTTGTCCACCCTTGTTTTTGTAATATAATTTCGGCTTGATAGACCTACCCATGATCCGCAGACCATGGGATTGTATAAATAGAGTGAGGCTCTAAGTGTAGAAGATAGCATATAGCTGGTAGAAAGAAAAGAAGGATGATGAGGCTAGGAGATTGAGTTAAAGTGTAAAGTGTGTCTTTGGGTTGTAGAGTAGGAGAAGGCTCTACAGCTGAGTGTGCAGAGGTCTAGTAGTCCGTAGCTGAGTGCGTGGACCCCTGTAGCTAAGTGCGTAGGGCAAGTCGAGTCTATAACTGCTGGAAGAATTAATAAAGAGAAGTTTACTATATTTTTGTGTATTTTTTTTCTTGTTTAAGGTATTATTGGGTATAAATTGCAAGTGTACTGTTTGGTTGTTGCACGAACTTATATGTGTGTGCTGTATAAATAAATATAACACAAGGCTGCTATTTACACGAAGATAACTAACTAGTGTGGGAAGATAGGTAAGATCTCAGGTGTGACTAGGGAAATAGTGTAGAGCACTGCTCCAATAGTGCAGAAGCCCCACAACCCCTAGGGTTGCACGAAGGCAAGTATATGAGGGCGTGAAGGCCAGGGAAGTACGCAAAGCAACCTGCATGTAGGGACGAGTAGTTGGACTAAATCAAACCCTCAGACATCTCAAGGGTGCGGAAGCTTGGTTCTAGCACCCCACCATACTACTTCGAGTGAGACCTCAGTCCGCGCTCCGCGGATTGTTGTCGAAAGGGCCAATAGTACAAGGATTTGTTTGGCTAATACTATAAACCTGGGTCAGGCCCCAACAAGCCAACAAAAACCAAGAGTTTTCTTAAAGTTGTTTTTGACTCTAACCAAAACCCCCACATTCAGCTCAAGTAAGGATGACATAAGGATGGCAAGTTTTGGCTAGTTTATTGAGGGATAAATGAGGAAATCATTTTGCATAATAAGGGAAATATTAAAAATATTAATGCTTCAATTTTTAAGGATAAATTATGGGCCTATAAAGAGTTAGAGGGAAAAGCAAACTAAAATATTATAAGGAGGTGATCAACCCCAATCTTGAAAATACAAAATATCTATATGTCTTTGACTAGTGTTAAGAAGAAAATGAGCATTGCTAAGATAAGAACTAATTTTCGTGAGTTTCGTAATGAAACTGAGTGTTGTTAAATTCCCAACAATAAATTTTTAGAGGTGAAATTTCACCAATTAGCCTTTTTTTTTGTCCATTTCATGAAAAAATATTTGCCCATTCAATTAACTTTTTTCCTATTTTTTAGATATGATTAAATCGATAATATTTGCCAAAAATATAACAATTCTAATAGTAAATTACATGATTTTTATTGAATATTCACCTACATTCTATATGTATGTTTTTTCAAACCAGAATAGTTGCCTAGAGTACCACACATAGGTATACTATTTGAATCTTTAAAATAATCTACCTTAATTCTCAAAACATCATAGGATTAAAGACTATCACCTTTGCAATACTAATAGGGTGGAAGATAAAAACAAAAACAAAAACAAAACAAAAAAAATCTCTTACATTGTCCATCTTAAACTCACATTTGTTTTAATTTCAAACTATTGTGACACTACCAACCTTCTTAACCTTTTAAGTGAAACACCCTCCTCCCACATCTACCCAAGCAACTAGCCAACCGGGGTAAACATGTGATGATAGGCCACTATGATATGATTCGACCTCCTAAGTCACATTAAGGAAGTGTAACCGATGGAAACACAACATACATACATTCAACATCAGCTTCAGGACACTCAACAACCAATCCAACAATTTAGACAACTTGCCCTTGGGTCCTACTAAGCTTTTGGACAACTTAAGCCTCAACCACTCTCATGTTATAGGCATGACAACATCCAGAAACCTAGAGTCACTCTCAAAGACTTTCTTGCTAGCGTACAAAGACTCATTTAGTTAGTGCTATGCCAGCATCACTAAGATTTGAGCCACTTTTTTAGGCCTAGAGCCCAAGTCACTGCCCAAAGTTGAACCATCTCTTCAAAATAGTAAAATAACATGGAAATGAAAGTACTAAAGAAAATACTTGTTTAAGACCTCAACTGGACCCCTACTAGCCATGGCAGGCATTTCTTTAAACATATCACGAATATGTAAACTACAAATGTAATCAAAAGATCTGAGCATAGGGGTCTCATATATATCTGAGATTCACGATGAAGCATTGGTGCCTCAACACATTAACCACCATTCCATCCATTAGTTCATAGACACATTGATCATTCAATTACAAGTAAAAACATAATGAAGCCATACATGGTTGGTGTCATAAAACGCATACATAACGAGCATAATAGCAACATAAATACTCATGAAAGTACAACCATATAGACCATATATAATCCATCAAACTGCTCATAGAAATATAAGGAGAAATCACCTTTCATTAATGATGCAAAATCCAAATCCAGGATGGGACTTCCACGTTCCACCCAATCGTAGAATGGTTGAGCCAAATCTATCTTCAGCCATTCACCCCTGTGTCATATTCCAAGAATGAACGTGAGACTCAAACCAAAAGTACCAATCAGGACATATCGAGGCTAATCCACCTCACCCACATCAATAGAAACTAGGCTTTACCATAATCCATCCCAAATCACTAGGCCAACACAATAAACATATAATAACAGGGTTTACCGTGATCTCCACCCAATCACTAGTCCAAACAAGCATGGATGCCACTGAATTTCTCCACCTACACCGTGAGGAATTTTCCTATCCCCTAGTCTCTCAAGCTTTACCGCAATCCAAACCAAATCACTAGGCGCTAAACCAAGACCCTCTCTCTAGGGTTTACTGCATATCCCAAACCCAAGATTACTAGGCCCAATAGAGAGGAAACCACCTCTAGGATTTACCGTATATCCTGCCATTCACCGGCTAGGATTCCTAGGCCATCCGAGGAAACACAAAATTCAGATTTACCACAACCCATAGTCTGGTTTAGGAGTTATTAGGCCATGCATTCTATCATTTCATAGATCCACCTCACTCAACTTCAAATCCATCCAACAATCAAGCTCAACCAAAACATGAGAACCCCATCACACCATGGCTATCCGGAAATGGCAAGGCTAGGCTAAAAACATTGTTACACCTAGAAAAACCCATGCCATGATAGTAAAAAACCACAGGCAATGCCATGCATGCAAAATATAGCAAGGAAAATACACATGAAAATTGATACTTGCAATGAAGCCTGTTGTAGCTACTTGATCCTGCCTTTCCCTGCTTGATCTTTTCTTCCTCTTTCTTTCTTTTCCTTTCTTGATCCCATGCAAAACTAAAGAAAAAGCTTGAGCTAAGAACTTACGCTGAATAAGAGCTTAACACTGAAAAGAAGAAGCTTTCCCACTGATCCACAGAAGCCATTTTATCAATGAGGCTTCTATTTTCTTCAATTTCCATTATTTTCCTTCATTTTCCTTCTCACATGTAACCTGTGACCTTTCACCTTCCTTTTCTCCTAATTTCCATTAATTTCATAAATAAATGTGCCAAAATACATATTTGCCTCTTTAATGCCTTATCCATTGCCTTTGCCAATTTCCTTAGACATAAACAAACAAATGAACACCCCCTAGGACGTTTTGCCTAACATTTAGCCTGGAATACGTGTCCCATCATCCATGGTATTTATATATTTTAACATGAAATTTTCACTAGGGTTGTCACAGAACCCTCCCCCTTGGGGGACACCATCCTCAGTGTTCAATTACACATATACCTCAACAACCTGTTGAAAGAATACATATTGCTCATGGAGCTTTATAACATAGCTCATTGCAGTATTTACAATGAAAGACCTACTCAAAGAAAAAAAAACATGACAACATGACAAGATAACAACCATACTTCTTATTGGAGATTTATAACACAACTCATTATGGTATTTACAACAACCACATATACACATATGCACATTTTCTAAACCAACAAATAAAAGGATACAATGCCCATAGCAATTAACAAGGGAATCCAGAGCTTAAACCACCTCCACCTTCAAATGTAGTACCAGGATTCACCTCCTTCCTAGGAAGTCCAGAATCCACTGCCACAATCAAAGCTACATCCAATGTCCAACACTACAACACCGCACTACCTATCCTCTCAGTGACCAGTTACCGACTCATTGTTCCAGGGCACACTCCCAATGTGCATATGATTCCATCTAGAAATGCTAATGGCCAAAACAAACATATCCACAACCTTCCCTTCTCTGTTACACAGTCCCTCAGGAAATACAATCACCTCCTTCCATGCAGTCACTCACCTTCCAAGCTCCCCAACATCCCCTATCCCGGGCGATCCATCCCTTGGGAAGGCTTCCTCACATCAAAATGTCAAAAAACCAAGGGATATACATGCCTCAAAACCATCATATTGGTCATAACATGCTCATGGAAATCAATGGACACTATTGGGTGCTAGTGTCCCACAATGGCCCTACTCCTGAAGTACTCTATCAACATACTGCTGCATTTTCCAATTCCTTTTGTTGTTGCTACAAATTATTGCAGTCAGTTTCAACCACCCAATCTGGGCATTCATGTGCTTCCTATACCAAGCACATAAATTCCATTAGATTTAAAATAAATTGAAATAATTTCAAATCATACCTCATTCGTTGCTTGTCAATAATGTACACTTGCAATCTTGTTCGCTTCTTCTGTCACAACAAGTCAAACTAGCATATTTGACCAAATCAACCTGTATAGATATATCACATCAAGTTAGCTCAAAACATAACCATCATAGATCAAAATCATAAATCACATGTAACCATCATAACTAGAAGCATAAATCACATGCATAATAAAACTAAAATACAATATTGATACATGTCCTTTAATCGATCCTTACTTCTGCCTTTGTTCTTTTTGTACACATACTGGATCAATTCCCGCACTCGACAACACTCAATGCCTTCTCCTCAACCGTGTGCACACACACGCAGTGTACATCACACTCGTACAATCCACACATGACATACAACACCATGCAATACATGCATCCATGCATCCACACCTAACATACAACGCATACACCTACACCCAGTGCACAACACAATACATACACCTACACGCAGTGTACAACACGTATACACACACAATGTATAAGACATGCACCCGTACACAACGTGTGACGCCACAAAATGCATACACATACACCCAATATACAACACAACTTATACATTCATACTACATGCTCGCAACACAACAAGTATGACATGCAATCAATCCCACATGTACACTAGTACCATATGTACAACATGTACATAGTACCACCTATACAAGGCACCTCCGCCACAATGTGTACAAAATTACATATGTGCACTGCACCACTATACAACATGTACACAGTACCACACACACGATATGTACGCGACACCACATGTACACAATGCCACATGCACGACATGTAAACAACACCACATGCATATAGTGCCACTTGTACAACATGTACACAACACCACATGCACACAACACCGCTTGTACAATCATGCACACCACACCATATGTACATAGCACCATATGTACGACATGCACGAAAAACCACTTGTACATAGCACTGCATTTCTAACATGTACATAATATAATATGTACACAACATTGCATATCCAACATGTACACGACACCATATGCACACAACATCGCATATCCATCATGCACACAATACAATATGTACACAATACCGCATATCTAACATGCACATAACACCATCTATACCCAACATTGAGTATGCAACATTCATACAACACTAATTGTACTACACCATGTACATAACATTACATAATCAACATGTACACACATTTAATATACACCACACGCATGCACACAACATCACAGGTGAAACAAGTACAACATATACGACATATGCACAACATTTGTACCACACATCCAAAACCACATTGGCTCTGTACCAAGCAACTTTGCTTCCAGTGTCTTGTCGATGCTTATCTTAGCATGCCGTAGACCACTTTGTTTTCATTTCACTGATGTATCCTTCAGCATTACCTGTCATAATATAAACAAAGACATAATACAAGCATATAAATTCATATTCACATGATATTGACCTCATATATTTGTCATGACTATTCTTCCACTTGATTCCTCACGAGATCAGGAACCTCTACATGTCATTCGCCTGCGTAAGAAATCATTCCTCCACAAGAACAATCCCTGAAAACCCTATCAGACAATGACATCGATACATTAGATACATACATATATATAAACAATGACAGACATACACACACGTATATACATATATATAAAAAAAAAGCATAATCATAATCATAACATAATTACTAGGTATCAAGATTAAGGTTAAGAGAACTCCCTTTATCCATGCACATCATGCAAAACATTGAGAACAATCATTCCCAACATAGTCAAGGCATCTGATGTCTTAGATCCATTCACTTCACCTTTCCTATTACCTTTCTCATGACTATACTGCCACTGTCCTTTTACACCAATGGACCAAACAAATCTAATTGATTGTCATAGTCTTACCTTTGGCTGCGCTTACTCATGCATAAAGCTTCATTTGAACCTCACATTATTTGTTGAGTACCACACATCTCTCCCAAAGCTCCATCAACTTTTCCTCTTCCCAAAACCAATTCCCAAGACTCAAAACATAAAAGGCAAGCCAAGAAACAAACAAGAAGAAAACCATGAAAACCAAAAACAATATGAATCCGTAAACAAAGTGGTATGGCCATACACTAGACATAAACAAAGCCACAAATCAAGCACAACAAATCACGAAATACCAAAAGCACGAGACTGGAAACAAACACCATGAATCAATCCCCATGGTTCCCAGGGAAAACTAAACCTGAGCCTTCTTCAAGATTCATGGAAATCTCTCTTGCCGTGCGATCCCCTACATCATACTACCATAAACACATAATTGTCAGTGCATAAATAAATATAACAATATACCATTTATCTTACCTTGTTGTGGTAAGCACATTTCTTGCAACTGAACACATCCAAGCCATGTCTCAAGGGACTCCAAACCTTTGACAGATCCACCTGTAGCTAAAGGCTAGCTAATATACCCGTCAAGTACATGTTCATGAATCTAGCAGATATCCACATAATGTCAAACACAATCAAGGTTAAGAAGACTCCCTGTATGCAAAAAACTCATTCATTTAGAATTAGCATTTCCAAACATAGCCAAAGGAATTCTTACCCAATTCCTTTCTTTTACCTTTACCCTGCTACAACTTGAGTCTTACTCTATATTGTCACGTCACCCAATTGTTAGTTATATAAACACATCAATTATTACCTCGTCATGCTAATACCAAGCATGTTTCCTGTAACTACTCACACATGTCAACCACATGTCCTAAATATCAAGACAATCATATCTATCAATTTGGAATCAACTTTTACAAACAATCATATCATAATCCATAGTCAACTCATAGTTAGACATAATGCTACAACTATCACCTACTACACTCAAGTACATATCAACTTTCTCAACACATGTGTTAGTACAATCATCTCAAAACAAGATCATTGGAACATATACTTGTATTATGCAACTCATCAAACATTCAACCAACTTGCAAACATACCATGCTAAATAAATCAACTAGGCACCAAACACTCAAACACCAAATAGACATCATAATCAAACAACCAAGCACCAAGTATACTATATAAGCAAACTCATACCTTAATGTATATCAAGGGAGGCTATCTTGTCTACACAATAAAGTTAGGTTAGCACGATACAACTTCACAACATATCAACTCAACATAAATCCTGATATCCATAACATTAACTAACTAACATGTTCATCTCATAAGCTCATAAGCATTTGTCGTTCATGCACAACAATCACATATGTACGATAAATATAGATTAGTACGACACCATATCAAAAATATGTTGGTTCATACCTGAATATCACAACCATAACCATCTACATAGGTCAAACCAGGTTAACACAATACATATAACATCAAGATCTTCAATACAATGAACATAACCATCATGCATATGACCAATCCAAATTACAACATCAAGATCTCAATGAAATAACCCTAATCATCAAGTTAATAGCATATAACAACAAGTTAGCCTATAAGATACTTTATCAGCAACATATAACATAATCATTAAGGTATCTAACCTAAAACAACAATAGCAAAGCATACAACCATAGATTACTACCATCCATGACTATCCGACATATGTGCATATGACTACACTAATTAACTAGATTCTATCATGTATGTAACCATAACATGAAAAGTCATGTACATAAACCTAATATATATAACCCTAATGCATATAGCAATCCTTAACTTACATACCTGCATGCCAGACATACAATACCCATATTATGATCTCCTCTTATCCCAAAGTCTAATGCTGCAACCTCACTTTGATGATTTGCATCTCTTGCTTTACCTCATTCAACACATTAGCATCATAACAAGCCAATAGCACCATGATGACCTAAATTACATACCATGGCTTCACAAGGCATGTTTGACCTACTATTCATGTGTACTATAACCAAGACCATACATGCATAAAAACTGCATATAGACATATAACACATGAGTACCAAACCATATACACATCATTCTAGCTAGAGTCTAGTCATCAATGCATGATCATATCAACTTCACCAACCATGACCTCATGCATGACAACAACCATTACTCCATTGTACATATTGCCACATGCAACCATCAACATGCATACGTAATGCCTAATCAACTACACGTTCACATAAACACAGGTAGTTGAGCATAAGCGAGCAATACTCATGACCAACCTACTAGACTAATACATGTAATCAAACATACAAGAATGCAACCTAATGTACAAGGATGAAATCAAGTGACATACAACAACATGTGAGTGACATATAATCCATATTAAATAAGTCACGTACTTATGACAAATATGTGTCAAAAGATCAACATCAAATTCTCCATGATAACCATACTACAACCCTAATCCATCATCAAGCAAATGTAACAAGTATATAAGTGTAAGAGGCACACATGTAATTGACATGCATTCATCACTGACACATTCAACCCATCTAGTCCAAGAGTTGAACCATGCTCTGATACCACTCTGTAATACCATCCTCCCACATCTACCCAAGTAATCGACCAACTGGGGTAAACATGCGATGAGAGGCCACGATGATATGATTTGACCTCCTAAATCACGTTAAGGAAGAGGAACCGATGGAAACACACCACATAGACATTTAAAATCAACCTCGGGACCCTCAACAACCAATCCAACACTTTAGACAACTTTCCCTTGGGTCCCACTAAGCTTTTGAATAACTTAAGCCTTAGTCACTCTCATGCTATAGGCATGACAGATTCCAAAATCCCAGAGTCGCTCTCACAAGCTTGCCTGCCAGCATCCAGAGCCTCATTTAGTTTGTGTTATGCCAACGTCCCTGGGATTTGAGCCACTTTTTTAGGCCCAGAGTCCATGCCACTGCCCAGAATTGAACCATCTATTCATAACAGTGAAATAACATGGAAATGATAGTACTAAATAAAATACTTGTTTAAGACCTCAACTGGACCCCTACTAGCCATGGCAAGCATTTCATCAAACATATCATTAATATGTAAACTACATATGTAATTAATAGATCTAAGCATAGGGATCTCATACTTATCTGAGATTCTTCATGAAGCATTGATGCCTCAACACATTAACCGTCATTCCATCCATTAGGCCATAGACACATTGATCATTCAATTACAAGTAAAACATGATGAAATCCATGCATGGTTGCTTCCATAAAACACATACATAATCAGCATAATAGCAATAGAAGTAATCATGAAAGTACAACCATATAGACCATATATAATCCATCAAAATACTCATAGAAATACAATGATAAATAACCTTTCATTAATGATGCAAAGTCCAAATTTGGGATGAGACTTCCGCGTTCCACCCGACCATAGAATGGTTGAGCCAAATCTCTCTTCAGCCATTCACTCCCATGCCATATTCCAAGCATGAATGTGGGACTCAAACCAAAAGAAACAACTAGGGCATATCGAGGCTAAACCACCTCACCCTCATCAATAGATTCTAGGCTTTACTGTAATCCATCACGGATCACTAGGCCAAAACAATAAACATATCATAACAGGCTTTACCGTGATCTCCACCCAATCACTAGGCCCAACAAGCACAGATGCCACTGGATTTCTCCACCTACACTACGAGGAATTTTTCTGTCTCCAGTCTCTCAAGATTTACCACAACCCAAACCCAGATCACTAGGCCTTAAACCGAGACCCTCTCTCCAGTTTACCATATATCCCAAACCTAGGATTACTAGGCTCAACGAAGAGAAAAACGCCTCTAGGCTTTATCATATATCCTATCATTCACCGGCAAGGATTCCTAGGCCATCTGAGGCGACACAAAATCTGGATTTACCGCAACCCACAGTCTGATTTAGGGGTTACTAGGCCATATGTTCTATCATTTCGGAGATCCACCTCACTTAGCTTCGAATCCATCTAGAAATCCAGCTCAACCAAAACATGAGAACCCCATCACACCATGGCTATCCGTAAATGGCAAGGCTAGGTTGAAAAACATTGTTACACCTGTGCAAACCCATGCCATGATAGAAAAGAACCACATGCAATGCCATGCATGACAAATTTAGTAAGGAAAATACAAATTCAAGTTGATACATGCAATGAAGCCTATTTTAGATGCTTGATCTTGCCCTTCCTTGCTTAACCTTTGCTTCCTCTTGCCTTCTTTGCCTTTTTTGATCCCATGTAAAACCAAAGAAAAAGCTTGAGCTAAGAGCTTAACATTGAAAAGAAGAAACTTGCCCACTGATCCTTAGAATTCGTTTTATCAATGAGGCCTCTATTTTCTTCAATTTTCATTATTTTCCTTCATTTTCCTTCTCACATGCAACATGTGACCTTTCACCTTCCTTTTCTCCTAATTTCCATTATTTTCATAAATAAATGTGCCAAAATATATTTTTGTCTCTTTAATGCCTTAGCTATTGCCTAAGTCAATTTCTTTAGCATAAACAACCAAATGAACACCTCGTAGGATGTCTTGCCCAACATTAAGCTTGGAATACGTGTCCCATCATCTGTGGTATGTATATATTTTTACATGGAATTTTCACTAGGATTGTTACATTAAGTCAACAAAATTGTGGTAATCTTAAAATGTTTCTCTCACTACTTTTCAAGCACAAAATAAAATGTTAAATAATTTAAACTAATCTCTTATCTTCTCAAATTTCAATAAACCAGATCTTAATAGACATTACTTGTTATCATATACATTACATTTCCAAAAATATTTTCCATTTTATACTTTTAATATCATATAAAACACAATTTATTTTATTATAAGAATCCTTACATCCATTCAATATAATTTCAACAAGTTCTACATTGTAGCTACTCCCTATTGCTTAGTTTTAATATAGCTAAATTAAAGTAAAACATAATAAATGAAGAAAGTTTGTTCAAGTTGAGACACCAATTTGATAAACAATATTTAATTTTTTAATAAATTTATATATAATTTAAAATAAATATGTATTTGGTAAATTGGATTGTTTAACGGAAATTATATTTTTATTTTTTTTCACATATTTTCAGGGAATAGACCATTGTATACTGCAATAAGAATGCATTTTTCTTGCCTCCATCAACAATAAATTCTCTTGTAAAAAATGATGCTCTTCTAAGGTGTATGAGTCTTGCTCAATTAATTTTAAACCAATACACTATTTGGGAAATTTAACCTGTATGAGTTTTTCTTAATTAATTTTAAACCAATACACTTTTTGAGAAATTTAATCCTTGGAAATTAGGATTCTGTTAAATTTTATTGGTCCACCTAATGTATTATACAATCTCATTAATGATCTTGAAAAAAGCTTAGAATTAGATCCAACGTCTATAAACAATGTAATGAGCAATATTACGTTAATTACAACAATCAAAATATTACGTTAATTACAATAATCAATTGCCTATATGTTTATAGGCTTGAGTAAATGTATGAAAAAATCAAGATTTAGGAGAACTTAATGGAGGATAATTATGTCTGATTTTTTTAGAATCTTCTTAAACGATGGTAGAAATAGAAGTGTTTGGATAAATCCAAATGTGTCAGCCCACCGGACGGTCATAAGATGCATCCTTAAAGTATGTGCCTACGATTATTTCCTTACAAACCTATTCGTAGAGGTCATTCAAACCAAAACGTACTATATATGAAAATTAAATCACCAATGTGTGATATGATTTCCACCAATCTGTGATATGAATCATGGCGGGTTAAAGTAGGCATTGACTAATAACATCTTAAAATAAATAGCGAATAATGTGACAAATAAATATGAATAAAATAAATGACAAAAAAATAGCTTTTAAAATTATACTTTAGGAAACTGGAAAATATTTAATATATTTGACTAAATTAATGTCAAATCAACTGCAGACCCACTATGTAATACATGGGGTGACAAGGATAATAAGATAATAAACTTATAGAGATAAAGTATATTTAATTTATAATTTGTTTTAAATAAATAATTTAAAAAATAATATAAGGTCAACATTTCAAGTAAATTATTAGAAATATTAAAAAAAATAATTAGAAATATAATTAAGGTTGGATTGTTGATTATAACAATAATTTTAAAAAAAAAAAAAAAAAAAGAATCAATATTTACTTAATCTTAAATAAAAGAGTTTAAATTTTAATTTTGTTTATTTTTTTAATAATAGCTTATTTTAGAAAGAAAATGTTATATACAGAAGAATCATAAAATAATTTAAAGGTTAAGTTTTTATAAAGTAATCAATAATGATAAAATTTAAAATAATTAATTTTTAATAAATTTAATTGAAACGAAGTAAACATTATATTTAAATTCTCTAAGAATGTCAAAATAACTTTGTTGTTTGCTTATAAGAGGTTTTATTAGTAAATATATAAAAAAATAAAAATACAAAAAATGGTTTAAAAAATCTAAATCAATGGATCTTAAATTAATTGTACAAAAAAAAAATATTTTTAGTTAGTTCAGTATGGAAAAGATGTTGAAACATAACATTCTAATCAAATAAATTAAAATTAAAGAATAAAAATATAACCTTATAAAAAAAAAATAAGAATAAATAAAAAAAGAACCCCCGGTATTATGTGAAAAAGCCTATTTAATGTGGGAAATTAGACTAGCCTAAATTATGTGGACACAGATCTACCAAGCACCTAGAAGAAACAAATCTCTTGACATACAAACCTCTTTAAAGTAAAAATATTTTTGATCTCTCTAAAAACTTAGAGTGAAAAATAATTATATAATAAATTTTAAGTTAATTATTTTTAAGTCAACATTTTTGTTCACCTTAAAAACATTACAACATAAATATCCTTCGAATCACTTCACTACCAAGCACCTAGAAGAAACAAATCTCTTGACATACAAACCTCTTTAAAGTAAAAATATTTTTGATCTCTCTAAAAACTTAGAGTGAAAAATAATTATATAATAAATTTTAAGTTAATTATTTTTAAGTCAACATTTTTGTTCACCTTAAAAACATTACAACATAAATATCCTTCGAATCACTTCAATTTCATATAAAACTATTTACATTTATAATGTCATACCGTTTCAATTTATAAAATAACAATCTATTTTTTCAAAATGAAAAAGCTGAATATTATATAGGAAACCATTTACACTTTAATATTATAAAATAACAATATATTCTCTATATATATCTTAACTTCCCTATAAAATTTAATTGTAAAACTAAATAAAAACTACACATCAAACAAACTAATCTCTATCTCATATTTCAAAATTTTTATTACTTATCAATACCACGTACTACATTCGGAGGGGGTATTGGGAGAGGGGTCATTGAAAGGGTTTAGTTTCGCCAAGTATATGGATGCCCTTGTGTGAACTAATGTTTTTCATACGTTTATGGACGTGATAGTTTCTTCAGATTTGGGCTCAAAATCGATCTGGCTATTTAACGTACCATGCATGTTGAGATCAAAAAAGTTATAAACAATTAGCTAGGCTTCCTCTCAGTTTTATTCTTGGCATGGATTATCATAAGCTATTACTCTTTATTGGCGTGCGTATGCTTTTATAAAACCCTTCGATAGCGACAAGTTAATCCAAAAATCCATACGATTTCAAAAAAGTTTCGCCTTTTAGCTCATTATGCATTATAAATGCTCATTATATTCTTTGAGTTTATTGTGCATCATAAAT
The DNA here is from genome assembly GCA_000404065.3 of Pinus taeda. Lineage (NCBI taxonomy): Eukaryota > Viridiplantae > Streptophyta > Pinopsida > Pinales > Pinaceae > Pinus > Pinus taeda. The sequence goes on along the minus strand of APFE030564240.1, from coordinate 36,454 downwards.
GTCCAACTTACACTTTGATGTGATCTATGTATTTCGGGTTAATTAACAGAGGTAATATGCACATTAATAGAGTCAATGGACAATAACATGTTCAACTTGATAGTCAATCAAGATAAGCATAAATAAATTAAATTATTTTTAAAAAATCATATATTTCAATGTACAATGTTATCAAACCCAAATTAATATGGGTTTGACCAAAATCCCATTGCAATATTCACTGGATTGCAACAATAATAATAATAATACATCATTACAACAATGAATACAATCATTAATGCATTTATTTGAATTGTAATTTTTTAAATTAAATATTTTTTTAATTTATATTAACTAATTTATATATTGTTTCTCAAAGAAGTTTGCGACAACGCTGTTCGCTTTCACAGTTACTCTTTCTCCTTGTCATGGAGGGACTCAAAAGGCTTATTAAGGATGAGCACAAAAGACACAGACTACAGGGGATTAAAATTTCAGATGATTGTATGCTCACACATCTTCTTTTTGTGGATGATGTTCTGATATTTCTCAATGACAGTATTGGAGATCTTACTAATATTAAAGCCACTTTCTCCTTATTTCAAGTGGCAACAGGGATGTCGATTAATGATACTAAATCAACTCTGATTGTAGCTGAATGTACACAACACGAGATCCATTTTGCACTTCATCGCTTCCGATTCACTCATCTGAGTCTTGAAGATGGCCTGAAATACCTGGGGTATAAGTTGAAGCTCTTAGGCTACAAGATAACAGACTAGACATGGCTCATCTCTAAAATGGAGAAAAGACTCAATATCTGGTATTTCAAATACCTATCTCGAGCTGACCGACTCACTCCCATTAAGAGTGTCTTGGAAGCCACTCATGTCTATTGGATGTCACTGGCTCGGATTCTTAGGGGTATTCTCACTAGAATATAAGCCCTTTCCTACAGATTTCTCTGGAAGGGAAGCCAGCTGGGCAAGATTTTTGCTTGGGTCAAATGGGATGCCCTTAATTTGCCAAAAAAATGGGGTGGTGGGGTATAAAGAAACTTGACGATTTCTCTTCTACTCTGGCTACTAAGCTTGGATGGCATTTAGTATCTGCTGATAGCCTCTGGTCGAAGGTGACCACATCAAAATACATTGCCTCGATGCAGATATTGGATTGGATCAGGAGGCCCCAAAGAAGCACTATAGGGATTTCAATTATCTGAAAGGTTGTGATTAAGGCTTTGGATCCCATTAGAGCTGGACTTACTTGGAGAATCCACTCAGGAGATAAAGTATGAGTTGGAATAGACCCATGGATCGGATGTGGGAACATGCATATGTTTCCTATTGAACTCACAAATCATCTACAAAATAATAATATCTCACTCATCTGGCTCATATTGCGGATGGAGAAAATTCCACCTTTCTACATCAGGCCTGGAAATCTGCTCACTAATTAAATATCCCACCTCAATGGGCGCAGCTCTGGGATGATTATACTCATGTACTTACTGAAGCACACATCCGTATTACTGAGGGAGAAGATGAGATCATATGGGCCCTCTCAAAAACAGGGAGATACACTCCCAAAGATGGATATTTAATGTTGACAGAATCTCGAAAACCACAGACCATTGAAGCATGGTGGAAACATCTTTGGAAGCTTAAGGGCCCCCTAGGACTAGGCTGCTTAGGTGGTCTATTATGAGGAACAAAATTCCAACTGGTGATAACTTAATCAAGCGCTCACAGTTTGGACCTCACTGGTGCTACCTCTGCAAATGCAACAACGAATCAGTCCAACACTTGTTCCTCGAATGCTCTGAAGCACATAAGTTATGGAATATTATTTTACATGTTGTTACTCCACAAAGTAATTGGACTGGTGCATCTATTTCAGAGGCCTAGAAGAATTGGTTTACCTCCGTCACAACCACCAAGTAGCGTAACATACCTCTTCTGATCAACTGGGCCATTTGGATCGCCCAAAATAAATAGATTTTCTAGAACCTTCGCCCTCGCTAGACTGTTATCGCAGCCAAGGTCTTGGCTGACTACTCCATTTCAGAGGATCCATCTTTCCCGAGGTATAGACGTATAATCCCTGATTCAATTGATCACAACAAGCCATGGGCCTATTTCGATGGGGCTACACAGGAGATTGGATGTGGTGGGGGGGGCATTCTACATATCAACCCACACCATTCATACACCATGCTCATGGGATTTAGAAGAGGCACTAATAACTTTGCAGAATTATTAGCTGCTAAATTCCTCATACAATTTGCATTGGAGAAAAACTGTAGAGATCTACAATTATTTGGGGATTCTAAAGTTGTTTGTGATTCACTGAATGGAACCTCTAGATGCTTTGCTTTTACTTTGAGACATATACTGGATGAGGCACTGAGATTGATTTCATCCTTTGACTCTTTTGCATGCAAACACATTTTTAGGGAGCGGAACACAGCTATTGACAGCCTTTCCAAAGAAGCAGCGAAAAGGGATCCGGGCATCTGGATGATCCGGGAACACCGAGATGGAGAACACTATCAATACTACCACCGGCCTTTCATGGATATCATCATTTAATTTTTCTGTTGATTATGGTTAAAATCATATGTATATATTTATTGTCTGATAGACTTTTCAGTTTTTATATATAGTCAATTTCCTTACAATATATTACAGTCATTGTTAGCTCCCTACATGGAACAAAGGTAACAATTTTTTGAACGCTTATCTCAGTTTTTGATAATGACAAACAAGTCTCTGTTATATTCTGGAATATACTCACATGCATCTACAAAATGTAATTTTTTTTTACTAATAAAATTACAATTTTTCCTGGAAAAAAACTAATTTATATATTGTTAACTATAATTCTCTAAAACAATTGCCAAAAGTCAACAATTTTGAGTTCATCATTAGGTGTTTTCTTTTAAATAACAATAACTTGCTCTTCCTTTTTATTAACAGGAAATACTTTATATATATTAATCATATCTTGCTTTTGCTTTTCATTGACACGAAATACTTTATATATTGTTAATCATATTCTTTGAAAAATAGCCATTCAGTGTTGGTTTACTTAGTTGGAATCAATAAAGTTCTATTAAAAGGTTCCTTTTCAATGGCATGGAATACTTTATATTATAATGTTAAATCACATTCTTTAGAAAATAGTTTCGGTTAATTAATTGTTTAGTTAATGGGAATCAATAAAGTTTTATAAAAAATTGATATAGGTTAAAAGTTGTATTTTTTGAAATTTTGTAATTATGAAAATGAATAGGAGTTGTTTTTAGTGTGATTTTTCAGATTTTCCGATGCCAGAATTTGGTGGAAAAACTTGAGGTGAAATTTTGATTTGTGTTATTCAAACTAGTTTTTTCACTGTATATATGGATTCAGCATCTTTGAAAATCCCTTGGGTACTTCGATTGCATAGGATTACCCATCAAACTTGTGATTTCAATAAATTCCTGCCGGATTTTAGTGAAATTTGACCAGAAAAACCCGTCGTAAAAATTTCCAAAAAATTGCACTAAAGGCAACTCCAATAAATAATTGTATTTTTTGAAATTTTGTAATAAGAAAAAAGAGTTTTTTATATTAATAAGTGTTTTGTATAATTGAAAAAATGCATATTTTTTATTATATAATAAATATGTTAGTTTTGAAATATAAATTATAAATAAAAATTTGGATACGAGTGGCTACAAATAATACCCTTGTTTTCAATGGCACACTTACTCTCAATTGTTGAAATCCCCAATTAGTGACATACTCTTGCATCTCTATTGATTTGTGCATTTATGCATTTACAATGTGAGTCAAGGTAATGGTTTTGTGGTCTCAATGTATTAATTATTTAGGCACACTAGTGTTAAAAAAATGTGTTTATATTTTTAACGTATCTTCAACTTTTATTATTGTGGGTTTTCTCAGAAGTATGTAAAATGGGTACTTGTAGGATGTGAAATTTAATTCTGCATCTAACGAGTCTTTACACTTGAAATTTGAGTAAACCTATAAGGAGATAAGCCAAAAATACAATTAAAAAATCAGTTTTTTTATTTTCCCTTCAAAATTCATAACTCCGATTTTATATTGTCATTTTGCTTTAAAAAAATGACAACATAAAATTACTATTATTTTAAGTAAAGGTTACATCAATTAAAATAATATAAAAAATTTAGTAAAATAATTTTACTATTAAATAAAAAAAATAATAAAATAAATAAAAATATTATGGAATAAGTATTTAAAAAATTTTAATATTTATTTAAGTAGAAGTTATAGAAGTATAAATAACATAAAAAAAATTAAATTTAAATGAAAAAAAATATTATCATTGTGTTGAGAGATGCATTCTATAGCAAGTATGAGGGTGATATTTATGTTCATACTCAAGCTAGAGTCGATACAATTCCTTTTGAAATAAAAATATTATATTATATAATAAAAACAAAAAAATTAACTTTAATAAAAAAATAATAATGAATGTACATGTTTCGTTTTCAAAATTTCTTTATGCTCCCTCGGTTAGCTCATATTCAACCCAGTGTGAAAAAGATGTAAAAATCTTTCACTTTCACTCTTAGCCATAAATAAAATATTTCA
>APFE030564240.1:0-31092 GCA_000404065.3 Pinus taeda | reverse complement strand
AAGTTGTCTTTAGTGTGATTTTTTGGACTTTTCGGTGTTGGAATCCAGTGGAAAAAATTGCGGAGAAATCTTGATTTGTATTATTTAAACTGGTTTTTTGAAAGTATATATGGATTCAACACCCTGAAAAACCCTAAGGCACTTCAATTGTGGAGGGTTACCCATCAAACTTGTGATTTCAATAAATTTCTACCAAATTTTAGAGAAAATAAACTAAAAACCCACGAAAACAACTTCCAAAAAAATCACACTAAAAACAACTTCCCTCACCAAAATATTAGATTTTCCTTAATAGATAATAAATTTTAAATTTACATTAATTACAAATTTCCAATTTACAACAATGATCAAAAATCCTGTATAATTTAAATATGAAAAATACATGTACAACGCGTAAGTGTCCAATATGTCTAATCGAAATTAATGCAACTTGCTTTACTTTTGGCGGATGTCTGTTCCTTTTTACGTATGTGATAACGACCAAAATGCAGCTCATGATAAGATATCTCAAAAGGAAGAAAATGCAAGGGTGAATATGGTGCCACCAAATTCAATATACATCTCACTTTTTTTGTTTGGTCTTATTTCAATCATTTTATTAGTTCACAAAATTTATCATAATTTACTTGTTAAATTATTAATGAGAATAATTGTCGATGGTTGTCATTCATTAATGAAGGTTGACTTAACACTATTATTTAAGAAAAATCATGCTATTTGGAATTACTTTTGTTAGTGGTTTATAAGGGGGCAAGGTTTCACTCATATCTAATGTCTTAACGACTTGAGTTGTTTACATGTTTCCTTACAAATGAGCTCTTAGCTAAGTAAACGCAGTTTTAGAGCATATTCCAAAGCCAACTTAAAAAATCATATATCCAATTTTTATCCATTTTATTTATAAATATTAAATACAAATTATAAAGATTTTCTAAATGTTTTTTTGAGGTTGAAGGGATAATTTTTAATTTATTTTTCAAAATTTTTGAAAATTGATATGAGAAAAGAGAATTTTGTAATTATTTAAATGTTGTTATATATATTTTTTTAATTATTAAATTTTTGCAATATAACAATAATATTAATTTTGTATCGGATTTTTTTAACTTATAAGATAAAGGGGTTTTTTTAATAATTTTATCATTTAAGTCTGTAAATGTGTATTTATTTTATTTTTATTCATATTTAAAGATATAATTTTTCTGAGAAAATACATATCTTTAATTATTAAATTCACTCAAGTCATTATGAGTTCAATTTAAATATTTGACAATCTAAACCAATTTTTTTATCATAACACATTTTATAACAATACTTGTATTAATAGTATATGTTGAAGAATGTCATGGTGGAATTTGATGACAAATTCTCCTTGCCCATCTTGGGTGAGACCGGAGCTTGGATGAGGAATTGGTTGGGCCAGCATGGTCAATGAACTGTATGACCAATTATTCTTAGACGTCTTGGGTGAAGATGGAGCTTTGAGGGAGATTTGGTTGGGCCATAATGCCAAGTGAATTGTATGATCAATTCTCTTTTCTTGTCTTGAGTGAGACTGGACTTGGAGAGTGAATTAGTTGGGCTAGCATGCCCTTTGAGTGTAGTTGGCTCTAGGCGAGCCTTTATCCATGTGGATTTATGGCATCAGCTCAAGGTGATCCACTCTTGAGATATTATGAGTAGTGTGGTATATGGTTGGAATATCATAGGTTTGTAGCCAATTGGTGGATCTTATAGAAGAGTAAGTGTTCCAATTTAGATGCTTAAGTGGGTATTATTTTATGTTTACACATATCAATATCTTATGTATGTAATTGTATATTTCCAAGCATATATGTTGTTATACATTTTGTATGCTTATACATGCTTGTAAGACCTTGTCAAGCATATTACTTGATGTCAAATAAGGTAATTTGCATGGGAGCTGGGTTAGCTTTAGATAGGAAATTGATGCCTTAAATTTGTTATTTATGACCATTGATGGCACAGACCTAAATACTAGAGTAAATCCTTAATTGAGAATAAAGACTCGAAAGGAGTCTTCACAGAACATCTAATATAAAGTGTCAAATAGTCCATTGATAAACTTAAGAAACATATTCTAATATATTGAAAGACTTAATTACGCTTGTATAACCTTTTAAATAAATGTCACTAATAAGAATTCCCATGGGAATAACTTGTGATTAAGCAGTTGAGTTATGCCATGTTGGGATGAGAAGACTTGGAAGTTTCCTTGAATTGAGATATTATATGGGTTGTAATAAATGTATGATATGGTTCAACTAACCATTCCCAAACCTATTTGAACAACCTACAAGAACCCTTGGGTTGTCATAAATCTGTGAAATATATATATGTATGCATGGATGATTATACAACGTATAAGAGTCTTATGAGGACATTGTTCATCAAGAATTTAGCCATAGGATTGGCCTTTCTAATTGTCAAAATTATGTGGTTTTGATTTCTTAAGTTGTTTGATTAAAATGAGTGAGAGGTTTCATTTTGAAGGGGAAGAAGAGAATAAGTGGACTATGGACTTTTTTTTACTACGAGAAGCTATTTGGTTAATCACTGGAGTTCATGAGTCTTGGATGCCTTTTTTAGTCTAAGTAGGATATGGACTCCTAAGAAGAATTTGGGAAAGCAATATGCTATTCAAAGTTAGAACCAATTAGTATGAAGTAAGCTTGAAAACACTAAATAGAAGCTTGTAATTTTGCAAATTATGTGGTTAGGAGTTTCAAACCTAGCCTTTGGTTCTATATGTTGAAAATGTGATTATGATAGAGATATAACAAATAAAATACCTAAAGGATGGAAGCCAATAAAGAGCAGATTTGCCTATTATTCAGATATCCATATAATTGGAGATCTAGGCATTACTCGAAATGATTCTAGCATAAATCTAGAACTTTGGTTGGAGTGCTAGTGGGAGACTATCTAGTTTTTTTTTTAGTCGTGTTAGAAAACATTCAAGATTTTAATATAAAATGATATTTTAGAAAAACCCAAATGTGAGAGGCCTAGATGGGACAAACCTACAACATTGGATCATAGAACCATTGCAATTTAGACATCATGGTTAATAAAAAATATGGAATATGGGACTTTCCCTTTCCATTAATTACTAGGAATTATTCCCGTCACCTAAAAGAATCTAGATGTACCTGAAATATCTAGAATATGGTAGTTTCCATTTTTGTCAATTACCAAGAACTCTTCTTATCATCTCATAGGATTTGGATGTATCCAAAAGATATAGAATTTGGTAATTTTCCATTTCATCAATTGTTGAGAGTTATTTTGTCATTTTATAGAATTTAAATCCGAAATTCCAAAACTTTTTGAAAATGAACCTTTCAGAAAAACTTAAATGTAGATGCCAATGAGGTAGACAACATGGTGACTGACATGGAATATGATGTGGAAGTTGACATGGCTATTAATTTGCCAATGGTTACATAACATGCTAATATGTCAATGTGGATAGGGTTGGATGATGTGGCATGCTAATGTGGCAATCAATGTCGCATATGATATGGCATGTGATGCGGAATTTGGAAGCCAAAAAATCTAAAATTTTGTAAAAATTTCCTTTTTGGGTTTCTCGAAATCCATATGAATTTCAAATATTGGAATTATGGATGAATCTGAAAAAAAAAAAAATAAAAAAAAAAATAAAATAAAAAAATAAAATAAAAAAAAAAATGGATATTTGAAGTGAAATATTGATTGATCTCACATGGTGTGAGGTTGATGTGGCATGCTAAGATGGAGTAGTGACATATCATGTTGACATGTCACATTAATGTTGCAAAAGGACATGTTTGGATGTCATGGCATGCTGACATGGATATTGGAGTATGGCAGTGATGAGGTGGATGTTAGGTGGTAATCTCCATGGAGATGACATGGATTTATTCGAATAGATAATGATTTGATTATCCAAAAATCTAAATAAAATCTAACTTTATAAATGTAGAAATTTGGTGATAGAATTGGAACTGCTAAAGAAATTTAATCTAAATCAAGAGGCACAATTCTACTCTACTACTCTGTGGAAATTAATTCACAATTTAGAACAACATTAAAAAAAGATGCATCATTCACATACATAAGTACACAAATGTATCTAGGGGAAACCAATTGATAGAAACCCCTTGAGCCTACTTGCATCAATCAAAGGAATAGAGAATCTATTACACTTTCTATCTCCAACTCTGAGCTCAACCTACAAAAGAATAAATGTTCTCTCTATTGATTAAGAACTTCTGGCCAACACTTAGCCACTTTGTGCCTCAACCAACCTCCTATTTTTTACGCAATTCCTTAGGAAATTAACCCTTATTATTTAGTAATTTCCTCCAAATTGTTTGTGAAATTCCCAAGGATTGATCACTGATTGCATGTAACACCTATACACTCAAGACTAGTCTACAACTGATGTTACACTACCTTGGAATCTCCACCACAATTGAGCAATTTGAATTCCTTGCACGCATGAGATATTTTTGTTTGATTGATCAATTAACTAGATGATCTTTGAGTTAGACTGTTGTCCCATTGCACAACTAATCTTCGACTAGTTCTATTAACTCTTAGAACTAGTTTAACTGAGTACAACTAGAACTAATTGAACTGGATTGCTACAAATTAGCAATCAACACATGCAAAATGAACTCCAAGCCCACTAAATCCAATTTATTAAGCCAATTGAGTGACAAGAGCCATGTCACACTAGTTAACTGCCTCCAAGTTATCCTGCTGATGTGGAAAATCAATTTACTTAATTGGACTAAGGCTAAAGTCAAATTAAGCCTTTCTTGCTACACTTTTTCAACAATAAAAATGATACATTTTGAGAATTCCTAGATCTGAATGCTAACTTGTGATTCAACATGGGTCTAGATTTGGATGCATCCATAAGTTTTTGATATTTTGAATGAATTTAGAGAAGTTGGAAATCCAAAAGACTAGAGATTCAAAACTTTTATAAAAATGACATTATGGAAATCCCTAGATTATGATATCAGTGGGGTAGGCTGACGTTTGTAGCTTGTAGAGGTGGCATAATATGGTGGAAACACGTGGGTATAATACTTCTATGAATTAGCTATGTATCAAATGACATGGCATAATGTGGTGTTGACATAAGGGCATAAGGATGCCATGTGTTAGCCATGTATCAATTGTACGGTTGTTAACATGGCATAAAATAATGAAAATTTTGAGGGCCATAACTTTGTTTCATACTTTAAATCTTTTTATTGGATATATACATATAATATATTTCAAGATTATTTTTGAGAAAAAAATAATACAAACTTAAAATGTTAAAGAAAACAAATTCAAGATAATTTTAATGAACAATTTTATTTTATATATTTACAATGCATGAAATACATTCAGATCACATCTCTAGCATAAATTTTCATTACATAACTTAACACTTCAACAAATATTGACATGGCAATGTGAAGGATGAGGAAAATGCATTCTGGGGCTTTCTTGCAATTTATTAATGTAATGTGCTTAGATGAAAAATCCATTATCTATAGAATAAATATAAATCATTTTGATATCATATAATGTTAACTTTTATAGGAGTTGGTTTAATTTACAACTTTTTATGTCTCATTTTACAAAAAAAATATACACATTAATAATTAATACTTATTTTTTTGTTTTAAATCTCTCGTTATGTTAGGTATTTTTTCTTTTATTAGTCCTTGTCGTCTAGCATGGAACAATAGTAATCATAATTGTTTTCAAATCATTACTTCGTGTCATAATTAAGCTAAACCTTTTAACCCTGCAGTGTATACATTGACCATATTGCAACCTATTTCGTTGTCTTATTTGGCCTCTTCCCAAGGCAGAGAGGAAAAAACCATATTTTATATTGGATCTGTTTCGTTCGTATTTCCGAAGTGTAAATTAATGATACCATTAGTTTATAGGTATTAAATGATACACTATTTAGTGAGCCATCCATATTAGTAACTTTAACTTTATTTATTCTATGCTATGATAGATTTCAAAGTCGTAGATTTCCAAGTGGTGAGTGCATGCAAAACCACAATCTCCCCTCTAGCGACATGTTATTGCCTCACATTCTCACCTAACAAGTTCATTCGATCATCCTTGGTTTCATTCTCTCAACTCTCGGGATCAAGATTTATTAGCACCTTCCTTTCCCCTAGATTTGTTACTTCTGAGCTGTTACTTGGAATCCCATGGGTCTTCTAGAGGTCAGATCCAATAATTGTAGTGGAAGAATGAGTCAACTATGGATCAGGAGTATAATCAGTTTACTCATGATCAATAGGGCTTTGTCAGAAATGGTCAAGATCTAGTCAAACTATAAGTCTAACCAAGCTGGAACAAGTTGTTGGTTGTTGTAGGTCCAACTGAACGCATTATCATTTAAACCCTAGGATCAAGGAAAAGGTTATCCTGCAAACCATTTCACTAGATGCGAGGTTCTAACCTCTACCCTCTGTTTGTGAACAAACACTCTTTCTTCCATGGCCATAAGGTTTGGTATTTTCGAACAATGATAGGCAGTTGGAAAGTCAATATGCTTCCAACGCAGGGCACTACAATTTCTTCATTTATTTCTCTACCTTTTTTTTTTATGCTGAGCCTCGAGGGCACTATATTTGCAAATTTTAAGGCTTTGTCTTTGCATGGAAGTTAACCTAGAGTTTTTAAGAATGACATTGTTTCTTAATAATTGTTTCAGAGCCTTGAATCTGAGTCTATTTTTTAAATTGAATCTATTTCAATGAAATTGATTAAATGATGGAGTGTTTATTATTATTATTATTCATTAATTTCACAATGTTGATTCAATTTGAGGTAATTAATTTACATGGATATCTTAAGAGCCTTAGAGATTAACTATGTTATTGATGGTAATAAAGCATGATTGTAGATTTGAGGAAAAAATAACCAAAAATTGTTTAACATGGGAAGGCAATAGGGGGTTGTTTTCGAGTTAAACTTCTAAGGGCTCCTCTTTTTAGCACCAACACTATTAGGATCATACTTTTTAGGTTTTCAGTTAAGAATTTGGCTTCATTGTTCTAGTAACGATAGTAAATTTTAACTATTGCAATTTTGTATGTCAGGTCTATTACTTTTACCATTGGTTACTACTTACTCTCTTGTAAATATTCTTTCACATCCGCTTTCTCTTCTTCTATGTTCTTTTTATCTTCAGTATACTGCATTTTTCAAATCTGATTATTCTCCTATATTAGTGTCAGTAATGTGGTGTATTTAGCACTAACCCTTTAACTAACTATCTAATCCTATACTATATTTTTCAAGTGCCAAATGTCTTCCTTTATTTTCTCTAGCTCTTGTGACATCTCTTATATATTTATTTTAGTCTCCATGAATTCCTCATATTCTCTAGTGGGATATGGAGGTTTAGCTAAATCCCCAAAATCTGGAATTGTTTTAAAGGTAGGCTCCCTGGTCATATGTTCTAAGTGTTGTGAGGTGTCATTAAAAGTTGTTCTGCAGATGGATTCGGTGCTTGAGACTGAGTCTTCATTTTCGTGACTCTTTTTTCTCCCTGATCTTTATATTTCAAACATCTAACAAGCATTTTTGTCCATTTTTCATCGTCAGATACAAAGCCTCTTTTTGGCTAGGCGCTGTAAACTTAAAATCAACTGCATTGCAGATTGTGAGAGAGAATTCGACATTTAAATCACATTCAGTATCCTCTAGATGTAGTAGGTCACCCTTACACCCATGGCATTCCTTTTCAAGGCACTATAGACATAGAATTAGGATTGGAGATTCAAGCGGCACTTAGGCATATTGATCATCCCTTCTACTCTACTTATTACAATGCAATTGCAATGGTGTCATTCACTCCTAGTATTGCACTAATTGTAAGGGACTTTTGCATCTTTTAAAATATCGTATTTCATTCATCAATCATAGGGGTAGGTCATCCTTACATGTCTCCTAGTTCTTGTCCTTACGAGGGCAAGGAATAAATATCTATGGCCAGGTCTCTAGGTTAGGTATAATAGACTTCATACTTTTTGTTTATGTTCCACAATGATATTTCTCAATATGCATAAGGGCCATAATCTCATTGGTAAGCACCATCGGGCTTTGTTGGGATTACTCACATAGGAAGTTTGGTGAGTCATAATGGGCGTACCATCCAACCAGTTAGTGACAGATTCCTATCAACCCATCCTAGCTTGACAGGCCCACCATCTAACCTTCTAATGCCCACTAGCAAGCTATCCCATTCATTCCATTCATCCTCATCCCAACAAGACTGGAAGTAAGAGAAGATCGGCTTAGGGATAAGAGCACTTGGTTTCATACAAAAGGGTTGTTAAGAGAGACGAGCCTAGGGATAGACAGAGATAAATAAGGTAAAAGGTTCCCCTCCCCCTCCTATGATCTCGCCCATTCCTTCTTTTCCCATAAAGTCAAGCAACTTGGGTTTGGAGTGACCCAAACTCAGCACGTGCTGTGTAGAGAGTGATGTAAAACAATAGAAAGTATGATCTACCAAAATTTCCTGATAAAAAAATAAGCTTGAATCACTTCTACCCACCAACGAAAGAATCACCTGCATCAATCAAGGTATAACCTCATTTTATTCGTCCAAGCTCATAACAAGGCATACATTATTCCAAGAAGCTACCTAGTTGAGCACTATAAAGATTTGGGAATTTTCGAAAATGGCCCACATGGGGTGACAATACAAAATTACAATCTATAACTTTGTATCCTGCTTTCTTTTTCTTTTGTTGGTATTATGGAGTTATTAACATTTAATCAAGAAATAAATGCATAAAAAATAGGAAATTGAATCACACACAAATTAACACAAGGAATTATGTGGTAAAACCCTGATAGTGTGTCAAGGAAACCTCCATGAGACAAGGGATTGGAAATTTTATTTCTCAAAGATGATTCTCCAAGTTACAACAAGCCTCTGGGGAAATCATCAATTAATATGACCTATTTCATTACATAAATTCCTTTTGTTATAAAAACGGTCTGCACGGTAAAATAGGTTTACCCAGATAATTATATCATGCACATTAATTGTTTTCATTTTTAACAATATCCACCTTGACAATAATTTTCTTAATACCTTGCCCATGCCCATTCATCGTCTCTTCTACAAGCCAAGAGAATCAAAACACCATCACAACTTCTGTACTGAAACTGGCTTCGTGAATATGTCTACATGATTCTCCTGTGTATGGACCTTCTTGAGAGCTACTTCTTCGCCATTGATCACATGTCACACAAAATGGTACCTTACATCAATGTGATTAGTCTTGCTATGATAAGATGGATTTGTGGCCAAATGAATAACGCTCTGATTATCACAGAACACATTCACTTTTTCCTGCGTCCTTTTAAGCTCATCAAGCATACCTTTTTACCAGATTGCCTCTTTACAAGCATCTAAAGAAACTATATACTTTGCTTCAGTAGTGGATAAAGCAACAATTTCTTGAATCTTTGACATCCAACTAATTACTCCACCTGCAAGAGTAAAGACATATCCTGTAGTAGATCTCCTCTTGTCCAAATCACCTGCATAATCAACATCCACATATCCATAGACTGAACCTTCACTACCATTAAAGACGATACAATGGTCACATGTGCCTCTCAAATACTGAAGCACCCATTTCACTGCTCACCAATGTTCTTCTCCTTGATTTTCCATGAACTCGTTGACAACTCCAACTGCATGTGAAATGTCAGGTCTTGTAGATACCATCACATACATTAAGTTGCCTACTAAATTTTCATATGGTACACGAGACATATACTTCTTTTCTTCATCAGTTCTAGGACTCAAAACCAAAGAAATATTAAAATGGGAAGCTAATGGAACGCTAACAAGTTTCACATTGTTCATATCGAACTTTTCAAGTACTTTCTCCACATACTTTTGCTGTGATAACCAAATCTTTCCATTTTTTCTATCTCTGTGTATCTCCATTCCCAAGATATGTTTTTTTGCTCCAAGATCCTTCATATCAAATGTCCTAGATAGACAAGCCTTTAATCTGTTGATCTCTTCCATGCTTTTTCTCGCAATAAGCATATTGCCAACATACAAGATCAAGATAATGAATATGTCATTGAGACTTTTAAAGTATACACATTGATCATACTCAATTCTAGTAAAGTCCTGGCTCACCATGAAGGAGTCAAAATTCTTATACCATTGCCTGAGTGACTGCCTCAAGCCATACAATGATTTCTTGAGCTTTCAAACTGATATTCTATTGTGACCTTGTACAAAACCTTCTGGTTGTTCCGTATAAATATCTTCATCCAAATATCCATGAAAAAAAGATGTTTTAACATCTAATTGTTCTAACTCAAGATCAAGTAATGCAGTTAGTGCTAACACAGTTCGAATAGAGACAAGTTTTACGACTGGTGAAAAATTCTCATGAAAGTCAATACCTTCAACCTGAGAATACCCTCTTTCTTCTAGCCTCACCTTATACCTTACATTTTTCTTCAATTTGAAGACCCATTTCCATTCGATGACACTTGTCCCTACAGGAAGTTCTACAAGATCCTAGGTTTTGTTCTTGGCTAAGGAATCCATTTCTTCAACCATAGACTTTTTCCACTTTTCACTATTCGCATCATCCACTGCTTCCTGATAACAAGAAGGTTCCCCATCTTTAGTAATCAATGCAATAGATGAAGCCGAATCTTCATACCTTTTGGGTGTTTTTCTTTCCCTTGTAGACCTCCTTAGAGTGACTAGGTGTTGAACTGGTTCTTGAACATCTATAGTTTCCTTTGCATCTTCTTCACCTTTTCCTTCAGAAGTCTCTCCTTCCTTTTAAATTTCTGAAAAAAGGTTTAGCCTCCAACTGAATTCGATGATTCGGTGATACCCAAATTTTACAACATCTGATTTTAGAAGAGAAGATTCATCAAATGTTACAACTCTACTAATGACTATCTTACGTGAAGAAAAATCCCAAAACCTGTATCCTTTCACTACATAGTCATATCCAACAAAGACAATGTTTTTCTTTTGGGTCTAACTTTGAACGTTGGTTCTTTGGAATAAGAGCATAGGCATCACAACCAAAAATTCTTAAATGTGAATAATCACAAGACTGACCTGACCAAACTTCTTCAAGAATTTTATAATTAATAACAATTGAAGGTGATAAGTTTACCAAATAACAAGTAGTAGACACTGCTTCTGCCCATAAATCCATCTACATGTTAGCATTATTGATCATGCTTATGGCTCTTTCCATAAGAGCTTGATTCATATGTTAGGTAACACCATTTTGTTGAGGAGTATAGACAACAGTTCTATGTCTAACAATCCCTTCATCCTTACAATATTGTTCAAATTCTAAGGAAGTAAATTCACCGCATTGTCAGTTCTTAAATATTTAATTGATTTGCCTATTTTATTTTCCACCATAGCTTTAACTTTTTTAAAACATTAAATAAATCATCTTTTCTTTTCAACATAAAGGCTGACATCGACTTAGCGTTTTAAAAACGATAGTTGGCGTCGACTGATAGTGGCTCAACTTCAATTTTTTTTTTTTTTCAACGAGCAATGCTATTCTTAAGTCAGCATCAATGCTCAGTGTTGTAGATAAAAAAAAGGTTCAATGAAATTTTCAACGACCTTGCCTCCTTGCTTGGTCTTCACAGATGCTCAACGTGACACTGCCTGCTCGCTTCAGAACAACTCCTCCCATTTTCTTAATATAAAAACAAGACTCCATTTTTTTCAACTAAGCGGATTTGTTTGGCATTAGTTTGAAAAATAATGGCATGAATTAATAAGCCTAACTTGCAAAAAAAAATTCAATGTAGGCAGTGGCACCAGATTCCCAAACTTCTATGTAGGTGGCGGCTCCAGATTCCATCTGCTCTGATTGCCTTCAGAACTTAGCTCTGATACCACTTGCTAGTATTATGTATTTATTAACATTCAATCAAGAAAGAAATGCGTAAAAAATAGGAAATTGACTCACACACAAATTAGCACAAGGAATTACATGGTAAAACCCTAACAGTGTGTCAAGGAAACCTCCACGGGGCAAGGGATTGGAAATTTTATTGCTTAAAGATGATTCTCCAAGTTACGACAAACCTCTTAGGAAATCACCAATTAATATGGGCTATTTCTTTACATAATTTCCTTTCGTTATAAAAACTGATTGAATGTTAAAATAAGTTTACCCAGATAATTATATCATTTAAATTAATTGTTTTCATTTTTGATAGCTTTGCAATAAATGCCTCTACATAGTCAACATGGATAACCTTATCACCAGTTTTATAAATGTATAGCTAAGGGCACACAATACAATACAAAAATCAATTAAAATTCCCAATTTAAATGAAAAAACAGTGGGAACAACATGTTGGTAGGGATGTTTTGATTTATGCTTGAATCATTCATATTTATTTACTGGTAAGGATAAAGCTACAAAATAATATTTCATAATCACTAAAAAAGCAAATTTGATTATGAAATAGGTATTGATGCTAATTTCATAGTCAACCCTTATGCATTAACCATGTCATTTTAGGAAATGAAACAAGAGCATACAAACACGTTGGAAGTAAGAAAAATAAACTAGCAAATTAGTAATAGCATAGCATTTAGCTCGAGCAGAGCCTCAGGGGAACTCTACACCAGCTAGGATCCATCCAAGTTAGACCTCAAGCACTCTTTCACAACCCAACACTAGATATTCACTGATTTTGAATGGAAACAAACTTGAAAGGGAGTGCAAATTTTTAACATATACACTCCTGTTCTTCTCATGGATAAAAGGATCTCTATTGTGTGCAATTTCGAAAACACGGGTATAGATAATAAAATGACATGACTCAGATTTTAGATATAGTAAGGCAAGGTTTGCGTTAAATCCTCTACTTCTATCTTCAACTCTCTACTTTATTATGCCTCAATCCTTGCTCGAAAGCATCAACCATGATCCTTCTAATGACAACTTGTTTGGTTCATCGAGTTCTTCGTCACTCTCTAGAACTTGTGTTCCTTTCTACATTTCAATTCAACTAAGATTGATAGAATATCCATCGGAATGGCTAGTGATTCTTATTGAATCACCATTGGATGCCTACTCAAGTAGGGACTTGCTACCCCGCATCCCCCCTTGTTAACTTTATGCATTGAGTTGACATCTTGAACATTCTCACTTTCAACGACCATTGGTTCATCTAATATTTTCATTTTAATTCCCTCCCATCATTATTATAATAACCACAACAAACCAATATTTTCTTGTTTATGATTTCCACTTATGAATCATCATACCTTCTTCCATAGCCCCTAATTTGGTAGCGGCTAAAATTGCAACCACAAAAGTGAATTATTTGGGTAAATATTTTATTGTTTCATTTGGTAGACGATTCCAAAGCCTTTTGGAATTCGTGTTCTTGGCATAAGCCACAATTATAATGATTATCATGCTCCACATGCAAATATTTAGTTGAAAATTTTGCAATTTTTCATCATACTTTTACACAATTTTTATGTATATGGCATACATGTTTATTAATTTGGATGATGTGAGTATGGAGCAATGTCCCTGTTGTTTATGCAACCATGTGACAAGAATGCATAGATAAATGAATTTACAAGGTGCTATACAATATGAAAAATACCGAATGTCCCCTTAGCTTGCACAACTTTATAGAGACTTCTTATAAACAATGTGTTAGTAATATCTCATGTTTTAAGATCATCTTCATAGAAATGTGTATTTTTTGTGTTGGACATTTGGAAAGAATGTCATATTCTCTTTTCCTAATGGAAATGCCATTACTTTGCCAAAGACCATGTGTATTCCACATGTTTAAGTTACTCATGGTCTCAACAATGAAGTAAACCCACCTTAGAAAAGCTATGTTGAACTAAACACAACATGTTAGAAACCTTGATTTCAATTTCATGTTATAAATTAGACACTCCATGCAAATCTCAAACATATGATGCAATCATTCTTGTTTGGCATCCTCCATTTCAATGCAAATGGAAATTTTCCCATCATAAATGTGGAAAAACGCCTTTGTCTACTTCAAAATTTGTTATCCTTAAGGTTTTTAGTGGCCTCTTCTCTTACCATCGACTTTAATTAAACTAAATAACATTTGATGGTTCTCATTTTTACACCGATAGGTGTCTCTTATTGAAAATGTTTAGGCCAAACTTTGTCTACCCTTTTCATCGACACTTGACATTTGTCTTATGAGGATTGCAAGGAAACCTAACACGATTTTTATGTTGATAAGCCGATAAGTGCCTTGTTACACATGTCACTGCCAATTTTAGCAATGCCTTGTTACACACAATTGTTTCTTCTGCATTGTCTGCTCCACGATATGCTAATATAGAAGTCACAATATCCAAAATTGGATGGCCTTCAAAGGGTGACGCCAATGAAGTAGGATCAACCCTTTAGAATGCTCAGACTTATAATGGGAATTTACTTCAGTTGCTCAATCAAAACCAGGGGACTTCCTTGAGACTCAAACTAGTTTTGTAGGCTTACCTTTTTGCATTATTCAATGAAATTATGAATCTTGGGCCAACCTTTGAGAGAAACTATGGGCCCTTTAAGCCAGATGGAACTGCAATTTACAATATGGGATTAAATGGAAAATTGTCTCCTGGTTCATTGTATAAGTCAAGAAAAGCTATTAAGTGGAAAATTATCTACTAGGATTAACTTTCAACACTCCATTTTAACATATATCCATTTATCTTTAGAAAAATTATCATGAAAAACTCTTTTAGCATGTTAATAAGTGTGTAAGAGATATGTAATTCATATGCGCTCAATCAAAGATAAAAAAAAAAAAAATTAAAAATATAAAAAATAAAAAAAATAAAATAAAATAAATAAAGAAGATATAAATTAAATAGGTATATAATATTATAGATAATATGTACCGTAATTCCATTATTTTTAAATCTTAAATAAGTAAAAAAATTATAATTTTAAAATTTTGATTTTGGAGTTGTTTTTAGTGCGATTTTTTGGGACTTTCCGATGCCAAAATCCAATGGAAAAATTTGCAATGAAATCTTGATTTTGTATTATTTAAATTGGTTTTTTTGACAATATATATGGATTCAATACCCTATAAAACCCAAGAAGCACTTCCTTGTGCAGGGCTACACATCAAAACTTGTGATTTCAAAATAATTCCTACCGAGATTTTAGAGAAAATAGCCTAAAACAAACCAAGAGAAAAAACTTCCAAAAATCACACAAACAAACAATTTCCCTCACCAAAATATATAATTTTTCTAATATAAATAAATTTTAAATTTAATTAATTATAATTATATTAATTACAAATTTTAAATAATTTAAAAAATATAAAATTCCAATTTACAAAAATTGATCAAGTATCCTGTATCCTGTATAATTTAAATATGAAAAGTACAAGTTTGTTTTATATTAAAACATGTACGACGTGTAAGTGTCCAAAATGTCTATTCGATATTAATGCAACTTGCTTTACTTTTTGCGGATGTTCCTTTTCGCGAATGTGATAACGACCAAAATGCAGTTCCTGATAAGAGATCTCAAAAGGAAGAAAATGCAAGGGTGAATATGGTGCCACCAAATTCAATATAAGTCTGATTCGTCTTTTCCTCTCTTATTTCAATTATTTTATTAGGTTGGAAAATTTATTATAATTTAGTTGTCAAATTATTAATGAGAATAATTATCAATGGTTGTTATTCATTAATGAAGCTTGATTTAACACTTCTATTTAAGAAAAATTATGCCACTTGGAATTACTTTTGTTAGTGGTCTATAAGGGGGCAAAGTTTCGCTCATGCCAAATGTCTCCAAGCCTTGAGTTGTTTACATTTTTTCTTACAGATGAGCTCTTAGCTAAGTAGACTTAGTTTTAGAGCATACTCCAAGCCCAATTTAAAAAATCATATATCCATTTTTTTTTTTTTTTTTATAGATATTAAATACAAATTATAAGGATTTTAAATGTTTTTTTTGAGGTTGAAAGGATAATTTTTAATTTATTTTTCAAAGTTTTTGAAATTGTTATGAGAAGAGAAAATTTTATAATTATTTTAATGTTATATATTATATAATATATATATATATATAATATATATATAAAATAATGTTTACATTATAATAATAATAATAATTGCTGTATCGGATTTTTTAATTTATAAGATAAGGGTATTTTTAATAATTTTATTATTTAAGTTTATAAAGGTGTACTTATCTTATTTTTATTCATATTTAAAGATATAATTTTTTAGAGAAAACACATATTCTTAATCATTAAATTCACTCAACTCATTCTGAGTTCAATTTAAATATTTGACAATTTAGACCATTTTTTTTTTTATCATAACACATTTTATAGCAATACTTGTGTAGTATTAACGGTAAATTTTGAAGAATTCCATGGTGGAATTTGATGAGCAATTCTCCTTGCCTATCTTGGGTAAGACTGGAGCTTGGATGGAAAATTGGTTGGGCCAGCATGGCCAATGCACTGTATAACCAATTTTTCTTAGATGTCTTGGGTGAAGTTAGAGCTTGGAGGGGATTTGCTTGGACCAGAATGTCAAGTGAATTGTATGATCAATTCTCTTTGCTTTTCTTGACTGAGACTGGACTTGGAGGGTGAATTAGTTGGGCTAGTGTGCCCAATGAGTGTAGTTGGCTCTAGGTGAGCTTTTATCATTGTGGAGTTATTGCACCAACTCGAGGTGACCCACTCTTAAGAGATTATGAGTAGTGTGGCATATGGTTGGAACATCAGAGGTTTGTAGCCAATTAGTGGATCTTACAGAATAGTAAGTGTTCCAAACCTGTGTTTAGATGCTTAATGTGGGTATAATTTTATGTTTCCATATATGAATATCTTCTGTATGTAATTGTGCTTAATGTTGTGTATATTTTTTAGCGTATATGTTGTTATTCATTTTGTATGGTTATACATGTTTGTAAGACCTTTTTAAGCATATTACTTGATGCAAAATAAGGCAATTTGCATGGGATTCGGTTTAACTCTAGATAGGAAATGGATGCCTTAAATTTTTTATTTATGACCATTGATGACACAAACCTAAATACTAGAGTAAATCCTTAATTGACAATGAAGACTCAAAAGAAGGAGTCTTCACAGAACATCTAATATAAAGTGTCAAATAATTCATTGATAAACTTAAGAAACATATTATAATCTATTGAAAGATTAATTAGGCTTGTATAACCTTTTAAATGAATGTCACTGATAAGAATTCCCATGGGAATAGCTTGTGATTAAGCAGTTAAGTTATGCCATGTTGGAATGAGAAGACTTGGAGGTTTCCTTGAATGGAGATATTATATGGGTTGCAATAAATGTCTGATATGGTTCAACTAACCATGCCCAAAACTATTTGAACAACCTACAAGAGCCCTTGGGTTGTCATAAATCCGTGAAATATATATATATATATATATATATATATATATATATATATTATATATTGCATGGATGATTATTCAACATATAAGAGTCTTATGAGGACATTGTTCCTCAAGAATTTAGCCATAAGATTGGCCTTTCTGATTGTTAAAATTATATGGGTTTTATTTCTTAAGTTGTTTGATTAAAATGAGTGAGAGGTTTCATTATGAAGGGGAAGAAATGAATAAGTGGACTATGGAGTTATTTTTACTACGAGAAGCTATTTGGTTAATGATTGGAGTTCATGAGTCTTGGATGCCTTTTTTAGGCTAAGTAGGTTATAGACTCGTAAGAAGAATTTGGGAAAGCAATATGCTATTCAAAGTTAGAACCAATTAGTATGAAGTAAGCTTGAAAACAATAAATAGAACCCTGTAATTTTGCAAATTATGTGGTTCTGAGTTTTAGACCTAGCCTTTGGTCCTATGAGTTGAAAAGGTGATTATGATAGAGATATAACAAATAAAATACCTAAAGGATGGAAGCCAATAAAGAGTAGATATGCCTAATATTTAGATATCCATATAATTGGAGATCTGGGCATCACTCGAAATGATTCTAGCATAAATCTAGAACTTTGGTTGGAGTGCTAGTGGGAAACTATCTAGGTTTTATTTGTGTTAGCAAACATTCAAGAGTTTAATATAAAATGATCTTTTACGAAAAACCTAAATATGAGAGGCCTAGATGGGACAACCCTACAACATTGGATCATAGAACCATTGGAATTTGGACATCATGGTTAATAAGGATCTAAAAAATATGGAATATGGGATTTTCCCTTTCCATTAATTACTAGTAATTATTCCCGCCATCTGAAAGAACCTAGATGTACCTGAAAGATCTAGAATATGGTAGTTTCTATTTTTGTCAATTACCGAGAATTCTTCTTATCATATGATATGATTTGGATGTATCCAAAAGATATAGAATTTGGTAATTTTCTGTTTCATCAATTGTTGAGAGTTCTTTTTTCAATTTATAAAATTTAAATCCGAAATTCCAAAACTTTTTGAAAATGAACCTTTTGGAAAAACTTAAATGTAGATGCCAACGAGGTAGACAACATGGTGACTGACATGTAATACGATGTGGAAGTTGACATGGTTATTAATGTGCCAATGGTTACATAACATGCTAATATGTCAATGTGGATAGGGTTGGATGATGTGGCATGCTAATGTGGCAATCAATGCTGCATATACTATGGCATGTGATGTGGAATTTGGAAGCCCAAAAATATAAATTTTGTAAAAGTGGCCTTTTTGTGTTTCTCCAAATCCATATGAATTTCAAATATTGGATTTATGGATGAATATGAAAAAAATGGATATTTGAATGAGTGAAAGCTTGATTGATATCACATGGTGTTAGGTTGATGTGGCATGCTAACATGGAATAGTGACATGTCATGCTGACATGTCAAATTAATGTGACAGAAGGACATGTTTGGATGTCATGGCATGCTGACATGGATATTGGAGTATGGCAGTGATGAGGTGGATGCTAGGTGGTAATCTCCATGGAGATGACATGGATTTATTCGAATAGCTAATGATTTGAATATCCAGAAATCCAAATCAAATCTAGCTTTATAAATGTAGAAATTTGGTGATAGAATTGCAACTGCTAAATAAATTTAATCTAAATCAAGAGACACAATTCTACTCTACTACTCTACGGAAATTAATTCAGAATTTAGAACAACATTCAAAAACATGCATCAATCACATACACAAGAACACAAATGTATTTTGGGGAAACCAATTTGTAGAAACCCCTTAAGCTTGCTTGCATCAATCAGATGAATAGAGAATCTATTACAATTTCTATCTCCAACTTTGAGCTGAACCTGCAAAAGAATAAATGTTATCTCTACTGATTAAGAACTTCTGGCCAACACTTAGCCACTTTATGCCTCAACCAATCTCCTATTTTCTTGCGCAATTATTTAGGAAATTAGCCCCTATTATTTAGGAATTTCCTCCAAATTGTTTGTGAAATTCCCAAGGATTGATCATTGATTGCATGCGACACCTATACACTCAAGACTAGTCTACAACTGATGTTACACTACCTTGGAATCTCCACCACAGTTGAGCAATTTAAATTCCTTGCATGCATGAGATATTTTTGGTTGATTGATAAATTAACTAAATGATCTTTGAGTTAAACTATTGTCCCATTGCACAACTAATCTCTAACTAGTTCTATTAACTATTAGACCTAGAACTGAGTACAACTAGAACTAACTGAACTAGATTGCTACAAATCAACAATCAACACATGAAAAATGAACTCCAAGCCCACTAACTCCAATTTACTAAGCCAATTGAGTGGCAAGAGCCATGTCACACTAGTTAACTACCTCCAAGTTGTCCTAGTGATGTGGAAATTCAATTTACTCAATTGGACTAAGGCTAAAGTGAAATTGAGCATTTCTTGCTACACTTTTTCAACAATAAAAAGGATGCATTTTGAGAATTCCTAAATCTGAATGCTAACTGGTGATTCAACATGGGTCTAGATTTGGATGCATCCATAAGTTTTTGATATTTTGAAGGAATCTAGAGAAGTTGGAAATCCAAAAGACTAGAGATTCAAAACTTTTATAAAAAGGACATTATGGAAATCCCTAGATTAGGATATGAGTGGGGTAGGCTGGCGTTTCTAGCTTGTAGAGGTGGCATAATATGGTGGAAACATGTGGGTATAATACTTCCATGAATTAGCTATGTATCAAATGACATGGCATAATGCGGTGTTGACATAAGGGCATAGGGATAACATGTGTTAGCCATGTATCAATTGTATGGTTGTTAACATGGCATAAAATAATGAAAATTTTGACGGCAATAACTTTGTTTCATACTTTAAATTTTTCTATTGGATAATACATATAATATATTTCAAGATTATTTTTGAGAAAAAAATAATACAAACTCAAAATGTTAAAGAAAACAAATTCAAAATAATTTTAATGAACAATTTTATTTTATATATTTACAATGCATGAAATACATTTAGATCACATCTCTAACATAAATTTTCATTACATATCTTAACACTTCGAGAGAGATTGACATGGCAATGTAAAGGATGAGGAAAATGCATTCTGGGGCTTTCTTGCAATTTATTAATGTAATGTGATTTGATGAAAAAGCCATTATCTATAGAATAAATATAAATCATTTCAATATTATATAATGTTAACTTTTATGGGAGTTGGTTTAATTTACAACTCTTTATGTCTCATTTTACAAAAAAAAGTATACACATAAATAATTAATACTTATTTTTTGTTTTAAATCCTTGATTATGTTAAGCATTTTTTCTTTTATTAGTCTTTGTCGTCTAGCATGGGACTATAGTAATCAGAGTTGTTTGCGAAGAATTACTTCGTGTCACAATCAACCTAAAACTTTTAACCCTGCAATGCATACATTGACCATATTGCAATCTATTTCGTCGTCTTCTTTGGTCTCTTCCCAAGGCGCAGAGGAAAAAACCATATTTTATGTTGGATTTGTTTCATTTGTATTTCCGAAGTGTAAACTAATGATAGCATTAATTTATAGGTATTAAATAATACAATATTTAGTGAGGCATCCATATTAGTAACTTTAACTTTATTTATGCTCTGCTAGGATAGATTTCAAAGTTGTAGATTTCCAAGTAGTGAGTGCATGCAAAACCACAATATCTCCTCTCTAACTACATGTTACTGCCTCACATTCTCACATAACAAGGTTCATTCAACCATCCTTGGTTTCATTCTCTTAACACTCGGGATCAAGATTTATTAACGCCTTCCTTTCCCCTCGATTTGTTACTTTTGACCTATTACCTGGAATCCCTTGGGTCTTCTGGAGGTCATATCCAATAACTGTAGTGGCAGAATGAGTCAACTATGGACCGAGAGTATAATTGGCTTAGTCGTGATCAACAGGGCTTCGTCGTCAAGATCTGGTCAAACTATAAGTGTAAACAAGCTGGAACAAGTTGTTGGTTATTGTAGGTCCAACTAAACGCATTATCATTTAAACCCTAGGATCAGGGAAAAGGTTATCCTGCAAAACATTTCACTGGATGCGAGGTTCTAACCTCTGCCCTCTATTCGAAGCACTCATTCTTCCATGGCCACAAGGTTTGGTATTTTGGAACAATGATAGGCAGTTGAAAATTCAATATGCTTCCAACGCGGGGCACTACAGGTTCTTCATCTATTTCTCTACTTTCTTTTTTATGTTGAGCCTCGAGGGCACTAAATTTGCAAATTTTAATGCTTTGTCTTTGCATGGAAGTTAACCTAGAGTTTTTAAGAATGACATTGTTTCTTAATTATTGTTTCAGGGCCTTGAATCCGAGTCTACTTTTGAAACTGAATCTATTTCAATGAAATTGATTCAATGATGGAGTGTTTATTATTATTATTATTCATTAATTTCACAATGTTGATTGAATTTGAGGTAATTAATTTACCGTGATATCTTAAGAGCCTTGGCGATTAACTATGCCATTGATGGTAATAAAGCATGATTGCAGATTTTAGGAAAAAATAACAAAAAATTGTTTAACATGGGAAGGCACTAGGGGGTTGTTTTCGAGTTAAACTTCTAAAGGATCCTCTTTTTAGCACCAACACTATCAGGCTCATAGTTTTGAAGTTTTGAGTTAAGAATTTTTCTTCATTGTTCTAGTAACGAAAGTAAATTTTAACTATTGCAATTTTATATGTTAGGTCTATTATTTTTACCGTTGGTCTTTCACATCCGCGTTCTCTTATTCTATGTTGTTTTTATCTTCAATATATTGCATTTTTCAAATATGAATATTCTCCTATATTAGTGTCAATTCTATGGTGTATTTAGCACTAACCCTTTAACCAACTATCTGATTCTCTACTATCTCTTTCCAGTGCCAATTGTCTTCCTTTTTTTTTGTAGCTCTTGTGTCATCTCTTGTAGATTTATTTTAGTCTCCATGAATTCCTCATATTCTCTGGTGGGATATGGAGGTTTAGCTAAATCGCCAAAATATGGAATTGTTTTAAAGGTAGGCTCCCTAGTCATATGTTCTAAGTGTTTTGAGGTGTCATTAAAGGTTGTTCTGTAGATGGATTTGGTGCTTGAGATTTACTCTTCATTTTTGCGACTCTTTTTTCTCCTTGATCTTTATATTTCAAACATCTGACAAGTAAATTTGTCCATTTTTTGTCGTCGGATACAAAGGCTCTTTTTGGCTAGGCATTGTAAACTTAAAATCAGGTGCATTGCAGATTGCGAGAGAGAATTTGACATTTAAATAACATTCAATATCCTCTAGATGAAGCAGGTCACCCTTACACCCATGGCATTCCTTTTCAAGACATTATAAACATGGAAGTAGGGCCGAAGATTCAAGCGGCACTCGAGGCAGATTGATCATCCCTTCTACTCTACTTATTACAATGCAATTGCCATTGTGTCATTCACTCCTAGTATTACAGTAATTGTAAGGGATTTTTGCATCTTTTAAAATATCGTATTTCATTCATCAATCATAGGCGTAGGTCACCCTTACATGTCTCCTATTTCTTGTCCTTACAAGTGCAAGGAATAAATATCTATGGCTAGGTCTCTAGGTTAGGTATAATACACTCCCTATTTGTTGTTTATGTTCCACAACGATATTTCTTAATATGCGTAAGGGCCATAGTCTCATTGTTAAGCACCACCAGGATTTGTTGGGATTGCTTATGTAGGAAGTTTGGTGAGGCATAATGGGCATACCATCCAACCAGCTAGCGATAGATTTCTATCAACCCATCCCAGCTTGAAAAACCCACCATCTAACATTATGATGCCCACTAGCAAGCTATCCCATTCAGTCAGTCATCCTCATCCCAACAGGACCGGAAGTAAGAGAAGATCGAATTAGGGATAAGAGCACTTGGTTTCATACAAAAGGGTGGTTAGGAGAGTGTTGTGGCCAACAACAACCCCCCTCTTATTTAGTTTTATTACTAATACTAAATCAGTGGGGACCCTTTATCCAAAAATTTTAAAAAATAAATTAGTACTTGTATTCCTTTTTAAATAAATCTTACTATCATAAACTTAGTAGAATACTTGAAAAAATAAAAAAGGACTTAAGTTTTATGATAAGTTCAAACAAAACCATTCTCTCAATAAAAAGCATCGCATCGCAGAAAGGTAATGGATGCCATCCTACGAATGGAATCCTAAGATTTCGAAATCGTGATGTGAAATCTTGCACTAAAGACACTCATCGCATCGCATGCTTCAAATATCACTTAAGGTGAAATGCCTCAAATCACCGATATGCGATGGTGTGTTTCGCAAATCGCATATCACAGAAAACACATGGTAATGGATAATTGCCACACGCAACATATTAGCGATATTGCGAAGCAAATCGTAAAATTGCCTTATTGCAGATCTTCAAGGCTCATCATTCAAAAAAGTTTTTCCCATAAATCAATGCCCAGTTATGCACGTTAATGTTAAACAATGAGTTATTTGGTAATCATTAATGAAATAGGGTTTTTATATGATCAAAGGGCCATTTCACGTAGGGTGATATATTTTGTAATATTTCAACATTTAAAGCTTTCCCGCCACCTTTTTCTTATCATTACTCTTGCCTCATTTGTAAATTACAGGAGCGAAAAGCAGATAGGTATACATAGTAGTGTTCAGAATATTATGGGAAAGAAGGGTAAAGCTCTGAATTCTGAAGATAAAGAAATGACGCCCTTGTACACAGACACCACCTGCAACAGAGATGTCGGCGTTACTACTTGGGAAAGCATGCACAATCTACTTGAGGAAGAAAATCCTAGAGTAATGGAGGTTACAGCAACCGCGGATTCACGCGGGTCGTCTAAGGCGTCGATTATAGAACTAGCATGTTCGTTCTTGCACTTGATAGCAGCGAGGCCCAAGATTCTTCCATACACGGACATGGTCAAATGGGTACTGGATAGTGCTGATATCACAAACAAACAATTTAAGACTCAGAGCCAAGAACTCATGGAGTCGTTCTTTCCACAAAATTTAAAGTTTATATCCTCTAACAAAAAGTGCGCGAGAGGCGAAAAATAGCACCTGGGAAGCTCGGATCGAGAAACGGAGGCAGTTTCTGATGCGCGATTAACGCTTATGGGCAAAACCCCTTGAAGGCGAAAGTCTCAAAATACTCAGTCGCCTGTAAACCCGGAAAAGTGTAGAAAAAAATGCTAAAGGCTAAAGGCAAAACCCAAGCTCTAAAACCTATGGTATTTATCAAAGAAATTCTTAAGGTGGTATGTAAATATCAGAAACCACTCCAGGATATTTACCAAATGTACAACATCTATAGACAAGTTGGAGGCAGAAGGCTCAAGAAAGAGCAGAGTCCATCAAAAGGTTAACCAAGTTGAATTGGGATTCTTACTGGACGTACTTGGTAAAACTACAAAGCTAGTGCATGACTCTCAAATGTATCATTAACTCTGCCGAGAAGATGGAGCCAACACTTGCCAATTCCGTTTTCACAGCACAGCTAAAGTCGGAGGTCGGCTAGCCAACTCTCCTCAAGCAAATGCTGAACGCTTACGACTACAAGGAACAAATACATAGATAGTTAATTGCTAGTTTTTGTTTTAGATTCAGTTTTAGTTTTAGTTTTGCTTTATTTTTTCCTGAAATGAGGATGGTCATTTAAACTGTTTCCTACATTTTTGTAATAAACTATTTTTAGATTTTGCTAGTAGTATTTAAACCCTTCTCATGCATTTAAAGAAGGGTCCTGAAATTTATTGAAAACTTGTCCTCAGAACATGCACTTTTGCACCTTCTGAGGAGGTTTTGATGAATGAATGGAACATGATTTATTGATATCTATGTTTAATATCTACTATTGAAATTGCACTTTTGTACTCTTAGTGGATGTTGGACTAAGAAGAGATAGATCACTATTCTTGAAGCTTATGAGTAGAACTTGTTATAAATGGTACTTTTATCTCTTAACAATTTCTACTTATGCGTTGAGGTAATATTGATCCAGGTGGATGTTGGTGGCCACACACCTATCCCATATGGACCCCCACAGTTGTCTCTTTCAGCTTTTTCAGTTTCCTAAATTGTAGCACAATTTACTATTTTTAGCAGTTTTTCAGGTCCTGAACTTCCGGAGCCGTTTTGAGGTCCTAAACGACATTTTTTTGGAAATATGGGGGCAACAAGGGTCTATGGATTGATGTTTCCCTTACCAAAGTGGTAGTTCTCAGATATATCTTTCTAATGAGCTATCATACGCGTCAAACAGATATTGTATGCCAAAGTTACGACCCCGGGAAATTGATGTACCAATTTACCCAAAACGGGGCCCAAAATTTGGCGTTTCATCTTCTAGGGGTAGGTTTTGGAATGTGAAGGGTTTTCCATTGTTTCTCAACAATAAATAGGCCTTCGAGCCTCATTGTAACACAGTTGGGAACAGTTTAGAGGCATGTAGCTGCACATCTCTTCTCAGAGATAAGCTACCATCGCCCTAGCTCATTTATTTCCATTTTTGGTTGTAAGCATATTTCGGTATTTTCCATTAATGAAATGAACTATTATTTCCGATGCATCTCTTTATTTATGTTTATCGCATCTCTGTATTTATGGTTATCTCTGTAATCTACTGCGTTCCTGTTTAAATCCGGATCAATGGAAGAACTCTTCGGAAGAATGGACCAGGATAGGGATAACATTCAAGAAACCATACTCCTCTGGAGTGTAGGCATATTCTCCAGCGCAGTGATAAACATAGCTTGGGGCCTTGCACTGGGATTCATTCTCTGGGCCATCTGGAAAGAAAGAAATCGCTGAATATTCAAGGAACAACTTCTCCCTCAAGAGGTGGTGTGGAAAGGGATCATATAGAATATCAGGGAAACCATTCTGGAAGAGAAGCGATACCAAAAACAACTCTGATACCAAATGTAGGTTTTAACCCCGTATAGAAATTACTTGCATACGAAATCTTAAACACAGAAAATAAACAATGTGAGCGCATAACACATAAAACATGTACACACAAAGATTTTCTCATGGATCCCAAAACCGGGACTACCAGCTTGATTTTTCATTATGTTCCTTTCAATGTTATAATACATATTTATACATGCCAAAGCATCCAATACCATGGACCGAAAACCATCGCGTCCAAAACCATGGACCGAAAAACCATCACATCCAAAACCATGTGCGAAAATCATGCACAAAAGCATAAGTAGGTCCGCCCAACCTAATATAGGGTCCAAAAAACAAAATTTTCCAGGGCACTGCCCTAGATCGCATAGAGGGGGGTTACTTGCACCCCTCAAACCCCATGTGACCCCCTCGCTACACAATCAACGTAACGAAGGGGGGGCTCCACCCCCCTCTAACCCCCTGGCTAACTACGTGGGCTAGTCGTGGAAACAACATAGCACAACCCAACATTCTCCCACTTGTTTTCTTTCCATAGGGGGCCACAAGAGAGCTTAGTCATTTATCTAGCCCTACAATGCCCATTGTTTCTCTACACCAAGAGAACTTCTTAGAGCTCATAGATTTTGTCAATGCATCTGCAATATTCTTCATAGTGTCCACCTTTACCAGCAACACCTTTTTGTCTTCTATCATATCCATCACAAAGTGATACTGAACATCAATGTGCTTTGTCTTTGAATGATATTCGGGGTTCTTTTCCAAGAAAATTGCACTTTGGTTGTCACAGTCTATCCTTATAGCTCCCTGTACTAACCCCATACTTGAACACAATCTTTGCAACCAAACTGCTTCCTTGCTTGCATGAGTGGCTGCGATGTATTCTGCCTCTGTAGTTGATAGTGCCACTATAGAGTGTTTTTTACTCATCCAACTGACTCCACTGCCAAATAAGTTAAACACATACCCACTTGTAGATCTTCTCTGATCCAGATCTCTAGCCTAGTCTGCATCAACAAAGCCACGAATATACAACACTCTATCCAATCTTGGTCTTCCTTGGTAGCACAAACCATAATCACTAGTGCCACAAAAATACCTAAAATCCCGATCCACTGATGCTTAGTGCTCCTTCCCTGGTTTTGACATAAGCCTACTCAATACTCCCACTGCATGTGCAATGTTTAGTCTAGTATAGACCATTGCATACATCAGGCTACCGACTTCACTTGCATATGGAACACGGGACATGTCCTCTTCCTCTTCTTGTGTCTTGGGACACTGTTCAACAGATAACCTCACAACTACAGGAATTTGAACCTTCACCGGTTTACTATCTTGCATATTAAACCTCTACAGTATTGTCTCGACATACTTCCTCTAGTTTAACCAGAGCTTCCTCTTTTCTCGATCTCTTTTAGTTTCCATTCTCAAAATATAGTTTGCAGCACCAAGATATTTCATGTCGAATTTGGAGGACAATTGGGTCTTCAAATCCTAGATAATTTCTTTGTCATTTCCAACCATCAACATATCATCCACATACAAGACCAGACAAATAACATGGTCACCAATTAATTTAAAATACACACAGTGATATGCTTTGCTTTTGGTGAAGCTAAGTCCCCGTATAAATGTATTAAATTTCTGATACAACATCCTTGGTGATTGTTTTAACCCATATAGAGACTTCTTTAACTTGCATACCAGTTCTTTCTTACCCTTCACCATAAAACCTTCAGGTTGCTTCATGTAGATCTCCTCTTCCAAATCCCCGTGAAGAAATGTTGTCTTCACATCCATCTATTCTACCTCAAAATCAAAAGTAGCAATGATAGATAAAAGTAATCTAGTAGAAGTTACCTTGGCAACAAGAGAAAAAATATCACCAAAATCAATTCCCGACACCTGGGAATAACCTTTTGCTACCAACCGAGCTTTGTATTTCTCCACCTTTCCTTCTGCATTTGTCTTCTTCTTGAACACCCATTTGTTGCCAATGGGTTTCCTTCCAGCCAGCAACTCCACCAGATCCCATGCCTCATTTTTGTACAAAGATGCCTTTTCATAAACTATGGCCTCTTTCTAGAGTTTTCCTCCTCTGAATCTACTGCTTCCTTCACATTTATGGGATCATCAGTAGTAATAGATAAAGAAAAAATTGAACAGAGAGCAGATGGACTATACCTTTCTGGCTTCCTTCTTTCTCGAATTGATCTTCTCACACTCGGAGTTTGTGGCTCTTCATCTTCTGATTCCTCCTCTACTGTAGAGTCTGATTCTTCCTCTTTTAGCTCAAACTCTATCTTCTCAAGTTCCTTTGGTTGGACTTCATGTTTAATAACATCTTTCACCTCTCTGAACACCACATCTCGGCTATACAAAACCTTCCTTGTTACTGGGTTCCAAAGCTTATAACCCTTTAAACCATCCTTATACCCAATAAAGATGCACTTTTCAGATTTACTATCCAACTTGGTTCTTTTCTCCTTTGGAACATGTACATATGCATCACATGCAGATACCCTCAGATTTGAAAGAGAAGCTTTCTTACCAGTCCATACCTCTTGTGGAGTCTTATCTTCCAATGCTAATGAAGGTGATTTGTTGACCAAGTAACATGCAATCTCCACTGCCTCTGCCCATAATTCTTGTCCTAACCCAGCACCACTGAGCATGCTTCTTGCCCTTTCCATCAACATCTTGTTCATTCTTTCAGCAACTCCATTTTGCTGAGGTTTATATTGAGTAGTCTTCTGTCGTGTTATATCACAATTCTTACAGAATTCTTCAAATTCCTTACTACAAAACTCTCCACTATTATCTATCCTCAACACCTTTATCTTCTTCTCTATCTGGTTTTCCACCAGAGCCTTAAATTCTTTAAACTTGTCAAAGACTGCAAATTTCTTCTTAAGGAAATATATCCATGTATTCCTTGAGAAATCATCTATAAATTATACAAAGTACACAGACTTACCCAGTGATGGAACCTTCATGGGTCCAAACACATCACTATGCACAAACTCTAATATATGTTTCGCCCTCTTACCACCATAGTAGAAACTCACCCTATTCTGCTTCCCATATACACAATTTTCATAGAAATCAAAATCCACAGAGCTATTACTCATACCTTCTACCATACCTTTACCATGAAGTATTGGAAGGCCCTTCTCTCCAATATGTCCAAGCCTTTGATGCCACAACATGGTCTTCTCTCCAAAGACCACTATATTTTCTACTCCACTTTTAGGAACCACAGAGCTGTTGCACCCATCAACAATAGTGCTACCTTGCAGCTTGTATAGAGCTCCAATCCAAACTCCACGCATCAATACCAGTGCTCCCCGAACCATTTTGCAGGTATCCTTATCGAACACGTTTTTTCCACCTGCATCATCCAGCTTGCTTACAGAAATCAGATTTTTGGCCAATGCAGGAATATGTAGAACACCCGGAAGTGTTCTAACCCTTCACCTTGAAACTTCAACTTTACTTTTCCATGACCAACGATTCTAGCCTTCCTATCATCCCCTAAGAAGACATCACCACCATCATATTTCTCATACTCGCAAAACCACTCTCTATGGGGAGTGAAGTGAAAGGATGCACCTGAGTCAATCAACCATGCCTCATGATCTACATGTGTACTTGAAGAAGCGAAGTACACATCCCCACCTTCATCTGAGGTGGATTTCGCCTCTCTAGAAGGAGCATCATCATATCCCTTTCCTTTGTCAGGAGCTTTAGATTTACAATCCCTCTTGTAGTGCCCTTCCTTTCCACATTTCCAGCACACCACCTTTACAGGTTTTCCTGGAGATTAGATCTCCCTCTAGATTTAGATCTCCCACTCAATTACTTATTTTTGTTTCTCTTCTGGGACCGTCCTCATATGGACAAGGCATCACCATTCTGGCTCTCCATATTTTTCTGTCTCATCTCCTCTATCAGCAAGGATGAGACTATTTCATCAAACTACAAGGTAGTTGCATTGCTACCTATTGCAATAACCAAACTATCCCACGAATTTGGTGGAGAACACAACAAACTAATGCACTTATCTTCATCTAGAATTTTAATATCAATAGATATAACTAACTTACCACAGTATTAAATGCGTTCAGATGTTCTGTCACTGAGTCTCCATCTTTCATCCTCAAGTTATACAACTTTTTCTGTAGGAACAATTTATTCACCATAGACTTAGATTGGTACAAAGTCCCTAACTCGTCCCACAAAACCTTCGTCGTAGCTTCCCCTGATACATTCAGAAATACTGAATCTGAGACACACAATCGTATTGTGCTCTTAGCCTTCTGATCCAATTTCTTCCATTCTTCATCGGACACTCCCATTGGTTTAGTACTTGGATCTACTGCGACCCACTGATATTTATCCACCAACAGATCCTCCATCTTGAGTTTCCATAACTCAAAACTCTGACCATTAAATTTCTCGATCTTTATCTTTCCACTGCTTGCCATCTTCTTTCACCACCACAATCGATCCCACAGATCTCCCATTGAACAGGGTCTACCACAAGCCCAAGCAAAACCCCTCAGCAACAAAGGCG
>APFE030564234.1:0-22093 GCA_000404065.3 Pinus taeda | reverse complement strand
GAAAATGTGCAAGTCCCTTATCATTCTTGTTCTTTATGTTGATGATCTTATCCTCACTGGTAGTGATCCCAACCTTATAAACCATGCGAAGTCCAGCCTTAAAAAGAAGTTTGAAATGACAGACTTAGGACACCTGCATTATTTTCTCGCTCTTCAAGTCTTGCAATCCAAGGAAGGTATTTCCCTTTCCCAATCCAAGTATGCCTATGATCTTCTACGCCATTTTCACATGGAAGACTGTAAGCCAGCCCCTTCTCCCTTTCAGTCTGGAGCCAAACTTTCAACCACTTGTACTTCCCCTGAAGTTGATGCTACCTTATACCGTCAACTTGTAGGAAAACTTTTGTATCTGACCCATACTCGTCTTGACCTTTCCTTCCTACACAATGCCTTATTTAATTTGGCTATGGGGTTGTTGCCCACAAAAGGCGAGATACCCCTTTCGATAGCATTCCTTTCTAATCTATCTTCCTTCAGTCGACAGTAGCAGCACCTGATAGCCACTAGATAGCATTGATGTGCCACTCAACTATCTTGATCATATGCTTGAAGGTGGGGCGTCTAATCTTGAAGGTATGATTTTTTATTATGTAATTCAGTACTTATGCTTGTTTTTCTTGGGCACACTTAGGTATGGATGGATTACTGGGTGACTTGGAAGGAGGAAGGGCTTTGACTGTAGTCTTGTTCCCTTGCCTTAATTGGGGGGTTAATCTTAAATCCTAGTCTCGTAGGATCCTTTATTGGCTATAAGCTTTAGGAAGGTCACCAAATGTGAAACATTGATTTTAGTTACGCAGTCCCGCTACCCAATACCAGATATCTCACTCCCATCTACTCACTATAAGCCCTTTGCATATTTTCCTATCTGGGTCCAAAATTGTCCATTAGGATCCACAAGGTGTTAGCATCCCCTTCCCCTTGTCCACACCTTGGGTCGAGCTTGGAAAGGATGCTCCGTAGGTTGATGCGTCTTAAAAGAAAAAGGTAAAAACATAATATGGCCACATACAAAAGGAAAAGTACCACAAAATGCAAAAGATGGTCAGCAAAATAAATTGCCATGTGGGCAAAAGCCAAGCATGAGCTCTACCCCTTATCATTATGGCCATCACCTTGGTTCCTAGTGCCCCCAACATCATTAAGGAACCCATGTATGTCCCAACCCCTGGTGGGCAATGAACTACTTCACCTTAAGGGTGTAACCACTACTACATCATACACATCATGCTCTCATTCCCTAGAACCCTAAGCAATAAAACAAAAGAAAAATTAATAAAAGGCAAAAGGCAAATGAAGAATGGTGGAAAAACAAAGGTCGAGATAACTCATTTACCCACATATGCTCCCTCCATACATTCATATACCCAAGGTGTGGGCTCCCCTTATCATAGCTATTAAAATTTGGTAGCTCAGGGATGAATTTCTCCTAGAAGAAATTTTATCTTTCAGTTTTCAATTCTAATATGACTTTCTAATTGGATTCCTCTTTTCGAGAGGTCCAATTTTGATATAAAGATCATCTCATTCTGACAAGCAAAAGTGGAATTTTGAATTTATTCTCTCTCATGCACAAATTGTCAAGGTCGGCCTCAGTGAAATGTAGGCTCAAGAAGCCCAATGGATGTGTCTCCACACCCTCACAGAATAGTATAAATAGGAGTGACCTCTTTCCTCATTTGCACATCACTCATCTCAACACACATTTCTCTCTCCTCTCTTGATTGGTTCGTACAGCCTCTCTCTTCTTCGCACGTGTGGCAGAAGGCCAAATTTCTGGGATTGTTTGCTAGCCAAAAATGTCAAGGTTATAGGGCAATGTTGACTCTTGCAGTTTGACCGAATTTTGACTGCGTTTTGAAGGCAAGATTTCGATCTTTGGAAGTCACATTTATTGGCACAGATATCGAGGAGTTTGGGATAGTTTGACCAAGGTTGACTTCAGCATTGACTTCAAATTTGATCGCAAAAATTACAGCAGTGTTTCTCTCTCTTTTCACCAGGTTCAACCGAACTATTTTGGGCTGACTTTGACTCTCCTAGAAGGCCGAATTGGACTATTGTTGACCGAGCTTCTTGGAGGACATTTTGATGTTGCTTTGACCAACGTTGACTTTCTGGTTAGGGCTACAATTGACTGATGTTGACTGCTGATTTTGATAGGGTTGTTTTGTCTACGTATTGGGCAAGTGATTTTAATCTATGTACTCTCTCTGCTGAACTATTGAAGAATAATAATAAGATTTGATCAAAGGGTTTTCCCCACATTGGGGTTTTTCCCTGGCATCCACCAAATCTTGTGCCCTCGTCTTGGTTTGCCTTCTGCACATGTTTTTATGTTCTATCTGCATCTACTATCAATGTGTTTAAATTAATGTGATTGATACTGGAAATTGGAATTTGTTATTGGGTTGATAAGGAATATTGAAGTAAATTGTGCTAAAGCATAGAACATACCATTTTTATCTAAAATTAACATGGTATCAGACCTCAGGTGAAGACAAAGCCCAAGAAAGAGTGAGGAAAAGCAATCACTAAGGGAAGTTGTTGGACTAGGACTTGGAACTAGTGCCAATGATGACTACATCTTACTTCAAATCTGAGGACAAGCTTAAGGACAAATCCGACTATCATGAATGGAAGATGTCTCCAGATTTGACATTGGAAGAAAATGATGCCATGGACTATGTGAAAGGAAGAGTCGTGGAGCCTCATTCAAATGCATCCGCAGTTGCACAATCAAAGTACAAGAAAGGAGAGGTTAAAGCTAAGAAAATTATTGTTGATTCTATTCAGAAGCCTTTGGTTGAAAGATATCAAGATGGATATTCAAAGTAAATAATGCATATCAAGTTCACTCTCTCAAGAACAAGTTGAAAGACATCAAGATGGATAGAGAAGAATCTATTCAATCCTACTTCATGAGGATTACTGAAATCAAGAATGATCTCCTAACTATTGGAGAGGTCATTGGTGACAGGGAGCTCACTCTTATTGCTCTTGGAGGTCTTACAAGAGAATGGGATGTGTTTAACATTACCATCCTCAACAATGACAGGATGTCGAGATTTGATGAGTTATTGACAAGACGCACTCAAGAAGAAATCAAGATGATGGAAAGAGACAAGCCCTCTAATGTTAACAATCCTACCGCCTTCTCCACTCATACTAAGAGGAAGAACAATGTTGGTCCTAGAAGACAAAATCAAGGGTTCAAGTCGGGATTCAAAGAAGGAAGAAAAAGAAGATGCTTCAATTGTAACAGGTTTGGCCACTTTGCTAGAGAGTGTCCTCACAAGGAGGATACTCCAAGAGATGATGATAACAATAACAACAACTACAAAGGCAATGGCAATCAAAGGAACATCGGGTTCAACAACAAAGGAAAAAGGAATGCTCCCACTACTCGAAATGGAAATGGTCGTCCTCCCAAGAAGTCGAGAAACTCCAGGCATGAAGAAGTTAATGTTGTAAGGCAAAAAGAATTTTATCTTATTTTTGCCCTCACCACAGCCTCTCCTCTGATACATTGGATCATTGATTGATTGATAGTGGTGCCTCAAGGCACTTCACTGGGTACAAAGAGGCTCTCTCTGACTTGATTGAAAAGAAGACAAATATGGAGAATATACTTGGGGATAATGCCACTTATCCCATGAAAGGAATTGGGATTGTTACTCCACTTAAATCAAGGTAAAACCCTTCATTTATAAGAAGTATTGTATGTCCCTGATCTGAAAAAGACCTAGTCTTTATTTCTGTGATGGAAGATAAAGGTTAAAGGTGACATTCATGGATGGAAAAGTTCGTGTTTGGCAAAGGAACCCAAGAGATGCATTCACACTTGGATTCAGGCTTGAAGGTCTCTATCAAGTTGGAGCAACTCTGTTAGGAGCAATGACTTGCGATACTTCTCTTCAATCCGAATTATGGCACCGAAGGTTTGCTCACCTTCATTACAAAGCCTTACTTGATGTAAGGAAGATGGTCACAGGTATGCCTGAATTCAACTTAGATCATGAAGGAGTGTGTCAAGGTTGTGCAGTTGGAAAACATACAAGGGGACCATTCCCCTCAAATCAAAGTCAAACTACCGATATTCTTCCATTGGTCCATTCAGATCTATCAGGTATGTTGCCCGTGACATCTTTGGGTGGATATTTGTACTATGCAATTTGTGTGGATGACTTCTCTCACAAAACATGGATCTATTTCTTAAAGAAGAAGGATGAAGTGTTCAAATGGTTCTGCTCTTTCAATGCCTTGGTCGAGAATCAAACAGGGAAAAAGATCAAAATATTGAGGACCGAATATGGGTCAAATGAATTCATTGACTATTGTAGAGAAGTTGGGATTAAGAAGGAGACCACTACTACATATACTCTTGAGCAAAGTAGACTTGTAGAAAGGAAGAATCGAACTATCATAGAAGCCACTCGTGCCATGCTTCATGACCAAGGTCTACCGAAGTTCTTATGGGGAGAAGCTGCCAACAGCGCTGTGTATGTTCAGAATAGATGCCCACATCAAACATTGGACTTCAAGACACCCGGAGAAGTTTTCACTGATAAGAAACCTGATGTTTCTCATTTTAGAATTTTTGGTTGTCCCGGATATTTTCATGTGTCAAAAGAGAAAAGAAACAAACTAGATGCATCTGGGAAGAAAGGAACGTTTGTGGGCTATAGTGAAACTTCAAAGGCATATAGAATCTATGTCTAGTCAAAGAGAAGTGGAAATAAGCCATGATGTCACTTTCAATGAAGATTCTTCCCTTAGGAAAGTACGAGATCTTCCTATCCCTAGGAAGCACAAAGATGATGATGATGCAGGAAAGCAAGATGAACCTATGTCTGATGACCCGATGCCCGATGTGGAAGGTCTCACGAATCCCATTGATCCATCTACTAGTGAGCCAACTACTTCAAGAAAAAGACCTTTGTGGCTCAAAGATACTCTTGAAGATGCTGAGAAACATATTGCACCAAGCGTGACATTTCGTGAAAGCAAGAAGTCAAACATGTACCAAGGCTACTTAGTCGAGTACCATTGTACAATCTAAGCCTTGTACATTTGAAGAAGATGTGAAACACCAAGTTTGGAAGGATTCGATTCTTGATTTGGGAAGCATCGGATGTGCTCTAGCCATGAAAATTGGTGGAGAGGCTAAAGCACATGAGATCACCTAGACCCATAAATGGTTTGGGCAGATTCTACCCGATTAAGGAGATATTAAAATAATTAATATTTTTAATGGAATTCCTAAGTCTAAACTTAGGACAAATAAAATATTAATGGGTATTAATATAAAACTGGGTTAGAAGGTTCTAAAGGACATGGATCAAGCCAAATCTAATCTTAGCCATTGATTAGAGATGTAATCTCGGTCGTTGAAGACTCAACAAAAAAAGTATAAGAGGAGGTTTGAGGGTCAGTTGGAGAATACACCAGAGTGATCAATCATTTGATTTTCTATAGTGCGGTTTGCTAAGAGAAATCGAATCAGTGATGAAAGTTGTAGCGAGGGGCAATGTGTACGAGGCAGAGAGGCAGAGATAGTGTCGGAAGACTAGCGCAAAGGCAGAGTGGCAGACGCAGAGCCATAAAGAGCCAAGCAGAGGCCAACAATGACTGCACAAAGGCCAGAAGGGCCTGCGTCGTCCACACAGAGGCTGCAGGAGTGAAGCAAAGATCCAGAGAGGTTGCGCAAAGCCTCAAAGGGCTAACGCAAAGGGTTTCAGGCTGACACAAAGGCCAGGAGGGCTGAAGCAGTCCTTCAGATTGTGCTAGAGAGGGTTTCATGGGGCAGACTTTCAGAATATCTGCATCCGAAGAGAGATACTACTGCCAAATTTTTTATCTCTGCCGTGTGAGCCAGTTTGGCACCCAGTGTACTCAAAAAAGTTGCTTAATAATAAAAACCCTCAGAACTGTTGCACCGGTTTTCCCAAGTTGGGTTTTTCCGAGACAATTGTCCAAAAATAACGGTGTCCCTTATGTGTTTATCTATTTCTTTTAGTTGTTCATTTGTAGATGGTTGAGATTGTATTGTGTTTATTTCAGTGTTTATATGGTTAAATAACTTGTTAGTAATTAAACAAGTAGGCGAAATAAACCAGAGAATACAGATAAAATTTCTAACGAGTAATACTTAGAAATTTCAACATGGTATCAAAGGGTTGCAGATCATAGGAGAGCTGAGGACGCCAACTAAATCAGAGAATTTGCAGCAGAAACAGTTGTCCCAAGTGACAAAAGTTGTTCCTAGGCAGAAAGCAACAAAGAAGGGTTGACGCAGATGCACTGCATCATTAGTTTGAGCCAGAGAAATACCAGCGCAAAGGCAAAAGAGGCTCACGAAGAGACCAGGAGGGCCCAGATTAGCAAACCCTTCCAAGTATTGTCATTTTGTGGGGGTCGTGAAGTTCTTGGTAACCTCTAGTCCTGACATATGCTTCGTTGTGAACACATTCAGTCAATTTATGGTCGAACCTAATCACATTCATTGAATTGCTACTAAGAATCTTTAGAGATATCTTCGGAGCACAATCCACTATGGTCTTGGATACATTGTTGGGAACTTGAGGCTACATGGATATTCGGATGTTGATTGGGCTACCAGTGTGGTGGATCATAAGAGCGTGTCTGGGTGTTGCTTCTCTTTGGGGTCTGCTTCAATATCCTGGATGAGCAAGAAGCAGAAATCAGTTACTTTAAGTACTGTCGAGGCCGAATACATTGCTGCAAGTATGACCTATTGTGAAGTTGTTTGGTTGAGGAAGCTCTTCAGTGAGTTATTTAGGCACATGCTAGATACCACCGTGATCTTCTGCGACAACCAGAGTGGGATTCGCCTTTCAGAGAATCTCGTGTTTCACGACCGCTCCAAGCACATTGATATCAGGTACCACTTTATCCGGGATATTATACAACAGGGAGCAATAAGGCTCCAACACATCAGGACGAACGAGCAGGTCGCAGACATTCTCATGAAGCCTATAGGGAAGGTCAAATTCTTAAACTTCCGAGAGAGACTTGGAGTTGTCGAACGACCCTCCTATGAGGGTCCCGTATGAGTTGGACACTGAGCTCTGGGAGCTCTTGGGAGCTTGGGATACTTCTTGGAGCTATGAGCAACCATAAGGTGAGTGGTTCACCTTCCCCTAGTGGTGCGCTAGATACAAGGTGAGTGGTTCACCTTCCCCTGTGATACCCCATGATGGTTGACATGTGTGTAGGATAAGTGGTTCACCTTCCCTTACGATTGCGGACACATGTATGTAGGGTGAGTGGTTCACCTTTCCCTATAATTGACATATGCATAATATGAGTGGTTCACCTTCTCCTATGACTTATGAGCAGGATGAGTGGTTCACCTTCTCATATCGATGCCCCAACACACATCCTACCCATGGAGTCTGAGACTCATGGTAAGTACCTCTCATCTGGCCAATGACTTGGGAAAAGATGGTTAGGGACCATAGCACTACTGATGGACGCATCGTGTACTGTCATACTCCCAGTTGTAGCTTATATTGGGTTTAAGCTTATTATTCATTTTTATCACAATGTGTGGCCTAAAATCATTAAGGGGGTTCAACCTCAATGAAGCCCTTTATATTGTCTACCCCGCAAAGTCTAAAAGTAAAAGTATTTTGCTTGTGGTAATTACATATTGAAAATATATGAAAACACATTTGAATATATATATATATATATAACAAAGCATAAATATATCGGATTTACAAAGAAATAAAGAAATATATTGGATTTAAAAAGGAAACAAGCATTAAAGTGTTAACACCGGACCCTCAATATATATGTTGCGTTTTAAAGTTTGTCGAGTCCGCAATGATTATGGACGATTGGTTCCGATGACAAGCATCAATTGCGATTTGCGATTGGGTTCCAAACCCAATATTATATATGCCATGTTTTATAATGTCGGCGTGTCCGAAATAACACAGAGCGCTTATTATATGTATGTGACTCCGTCGATCGCGATCTACGATAAGAGCCGGACCCGAATATATATATAATGTGTTTAATAACTCTGGGGGGTCCGCAAAGCCTTTTATGCATGTATGTTGGTTCCTTTGCCGATTGCGATGAGCGATGGGAATTCCGAACCCAATAGTTTATATGCTATATTTTATAACTCAGCGCGTCCGTCTTATCGCGGGTTGTAAAGGTTTTTATTGATATATCAAAAGCCTTTCATATATATTTGTTTACGCAGTTTTATATGTATTTCTATTATAAAGGCTTATAATAGAAAGGCCGAACTCGAAGCATATATATATTATATTTAAAAGCCCCAGCGGGTCCGCGAGACGTACGAAAAGGCGAAATTTCGAGCGGATGCAAAAGGGTAAGCGGTTTTTAGTGGAGCTCACATGATTCCACTAATTGTTTGACACGTAGCAGCTGGGTGGAGAGAGAAAACCGCC
Organism: Pinus taeda; assembly: GCA_000404065.3. Classification (NCBI taxonomy): domain Eukaryota; kingdom Viridiplantae; phylum Streptophyta; class Pinopsida; order Pinales; family Pinaceae; genus Pinus; species Pinus taeda. Next base: position 13,643 of record APFE030564234.1, on the reverse strand, counting down.
CATTTCGAGCAGGTATTCTCTGGGCTTATGTCCCACCCGAAATCTTTGTAGACCGTCTGATCTGAAAAGCGCAGATCTACGGTGGGGATGAATCAACGGAAAAATATACCTCGAAAATTGTGCGGAGCTCGTATTGAAAGCAGAAAAAGCAAGTTTTATTATGTATTTTCATTATAAAAGGTTTACAATAGAAAAGCGCAGGTATAAAGGATTTACGCATAAGTCCAACACTTCCATAGTTATGCGACCTAAGGGTGCATAAGTTAAGTTTTACAGTGATTATCGAGCCGATTGCGATTTGCGATGGAAATCAACGAAGGGCTGAACGAGCGGATTTGATAGGTTTATAAAGCAGAATTAACTCTTTCGAGTTCCGTATTAATCAGAGGTTCACACTAACTTCGTTGTGTAAAGTGGAAAATCAGGGTTAGAGCTGAAGCTAAAGAGGAAGACAATCCGGTATGTTTCTTTGCATTTTGGCCAATCAGAATGCCCATGTAAGCCCAGGATTATACAAACTAAACACGTTTCATTACGACTAAAACGAATTAAGCATCATTAGGACATTTATAGAGGAATTCGGCAGCGGAACAACAGAGCAAGCCAGCAGTTATCATCCCCTTCTGAATTCAGTTATGTTCTTGTTATTCCATGTTCTTTCAGGTGTCTTTTACCCTCTGTAAAATTCTCTAATAGTTTTTACTTCATATAATTAGAAAAGAAGTTAGATAGTTTGGGCAGTTTAAGAAATCAACAACTGTTCCACAATGTATAAAAAGAGGAAAATTTACTAAGGGTTGGAATTTTGGAGAACCCGGAGACTAGGCCACTGTATTCCTGATATCATCGTTAATTAATGAAAGAATCAGAAGTTTCCATGAGTTGTTGCATATAATTTTGTAAAATTCTCTGTCATGTGTCATGCTATGTATTCTTCTTTTCAAGTATAGTAATGAAGTTGTTTATTTGCTTATGTAGATAAAGTTGAAATTCCTTAAAAGAGCGCTCCTATACTTGAAGTCCTCATTTCCTTTCTAAGTTATAGATAATAGTTTCTGTGAAAGACCAGCATATTGTCTATGATTCAATTCTCATTATCATAGTTCCTCTAAGTTACAGATAGTATTTCTATGAAAGACCAGCGTATTATTTTTAACTTCTCCTTCAAACTTTCTTCAGTCATCATTTATATCCAGCAACAAATGGCATTCTGAGATGTTTTGGTCATACATGTATTAAGAGTTAAATACCAAGTCTTTCAGGCCCTTCATTTGAGAACACAACAAACAGTAAGTGACAATAAATAATATTTATTAATGTCTTAAGCACAATTTCCCTACAGCCAAGAAATTGGTTTCTTAAGGAACAACATTAATTGGTGTCGTTGTTGGGGAGAGAAGACAAGAAGATTTTTCCCTGGGTTTCAATATTTTCCTCTAGATGTTCAATGAGGAGGAAATATTTGGTTGTTTTGGATCAAAGCAATAGTTCTGGCTTCAAGAAGGCCCCATACGAGATCAAATACTTCACAACAGAAGGTTCAAGCTCTTTTAGATCTTGAAAGGCTAGTTTCTAGGAGGGTTGGAAGGTCTAGGATTCCAATTACACCAATTCCTACATTGTTTGCGTCAAGCAGCGATTCACCTGAACATTCATCTGATAAAGAGTCATCTTTTTCATCATCTTCATTTCAAGAACCTAGCTGTCAAGAGCAATCTTTAGAATCTTACTTTTCATTTATTTGCTATAATCATTCAACCTCAACCAATAGCCACATTACCACCCGTGCACATTCCATTTACCTCTCAGTCAGGTTCCACATATGTTGGTAATCAAAGTTCAATAAACATGGCAATACCTGCATTCTTGATGAATAGATATGCACCTCTTATTGCCACAACCAGTAAATCAAATGCCACAGGATTACCTCAAAACTCTTCCCCGTTTTACAGGGGAAGATGAACAAACTGCAAAGAATCATGTGTTAGTATTTTGCAATTTTGCAACAAACAAAGATATTGAACATGTAGATGTTGCTCTAAGACTTTTGTTTAGTCCTTGGATGGAGAAGCAAGGAAATGATTTAAAGGACTTCCCAATAATACTATTCCTTCTTGGGAAGAGATGGAACGTTTGTTTATTCAAATATGGGGAGAAAAAAGAGACCATGGGTATTCATTAACAGAGTTTAATACCAAAAAGAAAAAGTCTAATGAAACTGTGGTTGAATTTGTCAGAAGATTTAACAAATTGTACAATAGTCTCCCAGCGGAGATTAAGCCTCCTTCTGTTCGTGCAAAGATGTAATGCCCCACTTAAATCTTATCCTGCAAATTTTATTAATGTTTACATTATCTGAAAATATTGAGAAATATTGGTCTAATATGAAATTGATGGTTTCTATTATTCAAATTCCCAAATTACTTTCTCAAATTGAATCTTAGGTAGGATATGGTCTCCTTTCATTATTTCAAATAATATATGTATTCATCTCACATTCCCCAATGTACCCTCACATTTACTAGGGAGAAAACATGGTCCTCTCCAACTCATTATTAATATATATATTCATTTCACATTCCCCAATGTACCCTCACATTTACTAGGGAGAAGACATGGTCCTCTCCAACTCATTATTAATATATATATTCATTTCACATCCCCCAATGTACCCTCACATTTACTAGGGTGAAGACATGGTCCTCTCCATGTAATTACATCTCACATTCTCCTATGTACCCTCACATTTACTTGGGAGAAGACATAGTCCTCTCCATTTAATCATCAATAGATATATTCATCTCACATTCTCAAATGTACTTTTCAGATTTACTTGGGAGAAGACATGGTCCTTTCCCATTAAATTCCCAATTTTATATTCATGTCACATTTCCAAATGTACTCCCAGCTTTACTTGGGAGAAGAGAAGTCAACTGTAAGGATGGATGAGAAGTTAATGACACTAATGAGAGGTGGTTGAAGAGGAGAAGGGAAAGAGGGTATAAAAAGGGAAGGGGGGTCTTGCTTAGGAGGGGGGTGGTTGGTTGTGATTGTTTGGACTTGTTGTGTTTTTGGAGACCTTAGGAACCTGTGGAGGTTTCTTGAGTTGTTGAGAGGAGGGAAGTATTGTTATCTTGGTCTGGATCTTTCATTTTGGACACACACACTACATCTGGTTGGACTTGAACTCGGAGGGCTAGGGAACCTGGGGAGGTTTCCTAGGCTAGGGATTATTTCCTAGTTGGCTGGGAGGTAAATCCGGTTGGGTCCGTCAAGAGGAGCGTTCAGCAGGAGCAGCAGGACAAAGGTATCTCCATCAGCCACCGGTACAGGTATTCCTCCATAGACTACTCTTGTAAAGTTTATTAGAATGAAATATTCACCTTAATTTATGTTGATTATAATGTAAATGATAAAATTTTATTTGTTTAAAAGTCGTGTAAGTAAGTAAGTTATCTCCTCTTATCGCATTTAATTTCAAAAGAAATTAGATCTGTTAGCAAGCCCTAGGATAGGGTTCTTACACATGGTATCAGAGCTTTGGTTCAAAATCTGGACTCAAAGCCCACTAAAACCCAAATGCCGCTAGAAGGAGGGCTTGAACCTCCAACCTTGTAGTTGTTAAGCTGTTGTGGTTAACAACCTTTACTTATAAGAGCATCTTAATTTTGGTGCTCGGCAACCCCATTAGAGCATCTTAATTCTAGTGCATGTAATATTAAAGAAATGAAATAAAGGGCCAACTTATGGATCCCCTAGTAATTGTCATAATGTTCGAAAGCAAAAACATGAAAAGTACTATTTTATTAAACAACAACAATCTTAACCTTAGTCTGTTTTATGGATCCATATTAACACTGTTTAATGAAATTATAAAAAACAAAAAACAAAAAAACCCTACCGCCCCACTCTCGAAATCCAGAGCTTTTCGGCTGAGCCAGCTGTGAAGAAGAGCCTACTATACAAAGCAAGGGCTGCCACGGCTGGCCTATGTGGAGACAGAGGATGAAACCCATTTAAGCGGGAGCTCAGATGGGAACGATGAGAAGGAGTTGGAGGATTTTTCGGAGGAATGGAGGAGGAGGAAGATTGCCTGGCTCTGCAAGGAATTACCTGCACATGACCCGGCTCCCATGATCAGAATCCTCAACCTACAACAGAAATGGATTTAGCAGGAGGATGTCAAATATATCATCACGCATCTTCTTCGAATACGCGAAAGCAATATCGGTCACAGAGTGTATAAATGGCTGATCCAGCAAGATTGGTTTGAATTTGACCCTAAACTTGCTAGTAAACTAGCAGACATTCTGGCCAAGGACCTCAAAGTTGTAAGATGCCGTGATGTGTTTGATGATATCATTAACCGAGGTTATGTGCTTTCTGAATCTACATTCAATTTCTCATTTTAGGCTTACAAATAAATTAAGAGCCCTTCAATCTTCTATATCCAGCACATTCAGATCATCTACTCGTGTCACACATCCATCATTGAATCCCATCATTCTTAACTGATCATGAACTAGAAGAAATGACATGCTCTTCCATGTCAGAATGTTCGATTCTCATCACTGTAGAGAGTATTCTCATGTCCTTGCAGCAAATGCAATCTGGACGCTAAGTTGTGTAGCCAAAAAGGTGCATTCTCTCTGTGCTTACTGTGTTAAAATTTCCGACTCTGTTTCAGTCTCGTTAATCCCTTCCTGAAAGTCAGAATCACTCATGGACTCAGAACTCCCCTCATTAAACTTGTCCTCTGAATAAAAATCAGTATCTTCATTTCCTGCTCCATTTTCAATAACTCTAGCTTTAGGTTTCAAAAACTCTTTCAATGGATCCAATATGTAAGGCTCCATCAACTCCCAAACCCAGATTGCATCCTTACGTTGTCATCGTATCTGAAACTGCTTTCCCTTCCTTTCTATGACACAATTTATTGACTTCATTCTCAAGGCTTTCCCAACACATTCAACATCTTCAACTTTATAGTTTTGTGCATAAAATATAACATCTCCAGAGGTGTTGTTACGTCCACCATACATATACCAGTATGCTAGAACACAGGAGATAGCCACCGATGTATAAGCTGTGGCATTACCATCTACCCCCTGGTCTAAATTGATTTGCATAAAATCAAAAACTACCATGACTCACAGTAGAAAATGAGGCAGTATGTCTTCAGCTTGAATTTTCAATCGATCAACTGGTTTCAGTCATTCATAAAATGTGTCGTATATGTGTGCTTTCAATACATCCTGTACCTCAAGTTTTTCATTGAACTCAAAATGAACTTCAAAAGTCTTGTTCTCATCGTACAATTCTACCTTAGCACCAGACAAAAATATAGCAATTAAAATCTCACGCTGCTCTGCAACAAGTTTCAAGCTGAGACGCTTATTAACATTTTTGTCGCCCAAATTGAGCAACGGTTTTATTTGTAGCATCAATGTGGGCTCAACGTCATATTTCTTATGACACTTTTCATCATACAATTGTTTGATCCTTTCTTCTTGACCAGCATTGAGATATCCCTCTAGCATTATGTTGCACATCTTGATTTAATACCAATTGCACCATCCTTTTGCAACTCCGCCAAAACCCCCTCAGCCCTCTCCAGCATGCCACATTTAATCAAGGATTCAAGATATATTTCATAAGCTGCCCGATTAGGTCGACTCTTTGCCATACATCTAGAAAATGTGGATTCTACTTCACCATACATAGACAGGCACATATACATTTGCATCAAGTCCACATAGGATGGCTGCAGTGGCTTCTACTATCCTCAAATTGCTTCATAAAATTTTCCGCATGTTTTTTTCTTGGGCTTTTGACATTATCTCAATAATTTTCAGATAAGCAATCACACTCATGGAGACTCCTTCCTCCTGCATTTTTGTGAATATCTCCAAAGACTTCATAGGTTGTCCAGCCTTGGCATAAACTTCCATTTGATACACATAAGCCTGAGAAGTGAGACCTACACCAGTGTCAACTAACTTTGCCCAAGTTCTTTCAGCCTCTTTTACATCTGCATGTCTTGAACAGACCCCGAGTATTGAGACAAGTAAGTCTCTACTTTCCTTAGATCCTGCTTGCTTCATCTCATTTCTTAGACAGACAATTCTTTCATGATCTATACAATCTTGGTAGCTGTGAAGCCATATTAATTTATTTTTAACAATTTGCCAAGTGCTGGGGTCAGCGGGGTTGGAACCCCTGACCTCCCACCTCATCACCTCCGCGTTTAACCAACATGCCAAAGACATTTTCATAAATATCCTCCTTTATCCTATGCCCTGCTGTTTTCAAATTCTGAAACACAGCTTCTGCTGGTCTTAAATGATGTTTCGCAGTCCCTCCTGTGCCACGTAATAGGGCCTTAAAAAGAGAATTTTGTAAGCTGAGACGTGGCTGATACCCTCCAAGTTGAATCATGTGATTGTATATGTCACGGGCTTCATCAACAAAACCTTTAACCGGTGCTTCAACGTAAGCCATAATGAGAAGAATGAATGCTAGTGAGCACACCTACAATCTTCAGTGAGAAATTATTTAATGATGATGGCAAGAACAAAGTTGATCCTATAGTGTAGAAGAGATCAAAGAATGAAGTTGATCCTATAGTGTCGAGGTCAATAATGAGGTTGATCCTATAGTGTAGAAGAGGTCAAGAACGAAATTGATGCTACAGTGTAGAAGAGATCAGTGGACAGTAATACATACCTCACCACCACTGCCTTGATGCAATGTATGCAATGAGTTTAGTTCAAGGTTTAAGCAGGATCCAAGTATATATATATTATAACAAAGAGTACACTGTGGTAAACCAATGGTACATGCAATTTTAGTATTTGTACATTCGTGAGTGCTCTGGCTTTGTTGGATACTTGGATAATGATTGAGCAAGCTCCATTGCATAATATAATAGGAGCCAATATATCAACGTGAAGAGCACACTATGCACATCTCCCAGAACAATTAGGGCCTTTGTTTCCTTCACTGTTATATTTGTGTATCTTAGTACACCCAAAAGCAATGCATACCCACTAAATATAAAGGATATTTGTGGCAAAGGTGGCCTCATAATATTCTTGGAATACATAACTAGGGGTGCCCATCTTTATCTTACAATTGTTTGCAAGGGGCCCAGTTTTCATGCTTCCAAAGCTAGAGATAATGGCCCAGTCCCTCTGAAAATATGTCTTCTCTGTACGCATGAGACATGTTTCAAACCCATCATCAGTTTTAACAGCAGGTTTCATCTGCCCTCCTTGGAAGCAACCTTCCCTGATCTCGCAACATTCTCAATATACCCAATAAAAAATACTCATAGAATGTCTCCACAATCATGAGAACCATCTTGATAAGCATGAGAACCATCCTGATAAGCATGGCATCTCTATTCTTGAGCATTTGGGTCGTTCTCAAAATTTTCACTAGACAGTCTGTCTGCCCCCTGCAAATTTAATATGGTAGGTGACCAAACCAACGCAGGAGCATAGCCATATGCATTTGGAGTGGCTCAACCAACTCTCATAAAAATGGAAGTTGATCTACCCAAGTGCATGTGATTATTTCTAGCATGTTCTCATGCATACAAGCCTTTGTTAGCATGATAAACTAAATGTTGGTTAAATAATGCATCTAACCAAGCGTTGAAATTTCGGCATAGGTTGATTACAAATCTCCTTCATTTTGGATGGAAATTGCAATAATGTACATGAGTATGAATGCATACCAAATGTCAGCCCAAGGAGTTGATGGCTTTATGAATCAATCCTTCTCTTCCAAACATTTCTTTGCAAAATAGTATCTAAATGCAATAATTTTGATCAATTGTAAATTCAACAGTGTTGATCCATTGTGAAAACGGCCAAGGTAACTTGTTTCTCCAACACCACAACCCTATGCCTACTCTACTGTGCCATTCAAATCAATGTGCTCTAATAGGCAGCACTTTACCCCAGAAAATCTGATAGCTAGCTTCAATCTGCATACTCTCTGTACGCAACCTAAATTTGTTAAGATTCTTTCATCTTGAGCATAGTTTGAATTGGCTAGTTGAGGCCCAAATTCAAGGTTACAACCTTGCAGACTCAATGATTTCTGGGTAAAGTGTTTGCCAACAACATTGCATCAGATCAGTGCTTCAAACCCAGAATATCAGCAATAGTGCAGATCACTATCACTTGGCAGAATAAAATGACAGAGCAGTCTTGAGCCCTAAAATTTACTAACTCAAAATCAAAACAAAAAAATCATGGCCTAACTCGTTTCCATAACTGGTGAAATGGTATTTAGTATCTGCTGGTTTATTTGTAATTAAAATTTCATATCATAGCATTTATCATCAATTGTGATCTCTCTTTTAGAAACAGGTTTCAATTTTGTGGCTTTGTTGGAGATGTAGTCACAATTACTATGATGTTGTTTCCTAATGGCGGAAAAACTATTTTCTGACCCATAACCATTAGTCGGACATGCTCATGAAGATGTATAGTGTGGTAGCAAGTTCTGGTTTAAGTGTTATGATCATCAATGGATACAGTGGTCATGGAAAAACTTTTTTTTTAAGCCCAGAAACTTGCAAAAAGCATCACTTTAGACAAACTAAATTCAGAAGCTTATTCTTCAATGGACTTTGTTTCCCTGCATGGTCTATGTTTGTTTATGACTACCTACATAAATATCAGGTTACTGTATTTTAATCTTTGGTTGATGTCCATCCTCTGCCTCCGGAACGTCAATAATGTGTGTTCTACTTATGGGGTTGTAGGGTGTTGTTCTCTACAACCTGTTTGATCTGTATTGGTGTATGGTTTTGGACCCATTACCTGATCTTCGTCGTATGCTTCAGAGCCTCTGATGATTTACTTTACATTGATGTTTGTGTAGATCCTTTCCCTCCTTCATCTGCTTATCCTTGCAGGTTATTGTTTCTTAGCCTTTAACTAAGATCCATCCTTTGCTTCAGGGACAATGATGATGTACATTCTACTCAATATGTAGATTGTTGCCCTCTGCAATCTTCTTATCCTTATCAGGTTATAGTTTCTGAGCCATTTTTTTGATATCCTTATCCTTTTGATGTGCAGTCCAATCACGAGTTGTAACTTTGTGGAACGTTTCCCTCTGCAATATGCTTATCCTTCGCTGAAGAACTGTCGAGATTTAGAGTGGGAGCACAGTTCTATCCTTTTTCCTTGGCATGTTATCAAGCTCAGGGGGCCACATTTGTTTCTCTTTATAATCCCTTTTTGCAGCGTTCTGACATGAGGGATATCAGTGATCATTCATATAGATAGTTCATTACCTCCTTTTATGTTTAAGATTAAATCATATTTCAGTAACAACTGTAAAGTGTGCCTTGTTAGTGAAAGGGATTCAGACAAACAATTTTCTAGTTTTTTTGAGCAGGAAGAAACTTAATATGCAAAATAGCACTTGGAAACTTCCACGCGATAGACCATAAAAGCTAAATAAAGAACCTGAGTACAGCTAAAGCTACATTCAAATTGGATGGATATGTAGAGATTCATTGCCAAGCATTTTACTCCAGGCAACATTATTAGCTGATATAGTGTTTGGCCTCCCTAATTAATGGATGGGACTTCATTCTGTTTCTGCTATCAGGTCTATGTTGCTAGTAATAGTCCATGACATAAAATAAATTGTTTCTTTGGGTCCAATCGTGCTTTCCTGACTCTAGAGTCTCTCAGTTCTTCTTTCTCTAAGGGAACTGGAGCTAAAAGTAGTTCAATTTCTATTGAACTCTGTTAAGTGTTAATATCTATAGGACCTTTCTCGCATTCTTGCAATTTTGAATATTATTGATTTTTATTGATTGTTTTGACAAATCCTAGTTCAAACCTCCATCACCATGGGAGCAGTTGTCTTCCAGTTAATCAATCTCTTCATTGGACAGTTCTTGCATGGTGACAATATCCTTACAAGATTATATTTATCTTCAAGTTGTTCTCCAAACAACCATCTTCAAGTGATTAACTGTCTTCATGTCATGAAAATAATTTGGTCTTTTGTTGGCTAGACTGAGACGACTACAGTTAGGGGATATCACCTAGGCTTGGACACATCTTCGGATCCGAGGAGTCTCCTGTAAATGGTATGTTATATTGACCCAATCGTCTAAGGCCGATCTTCAAAGAAGTTAGGGAGTCTTTTGTAATTTTTCCAGCTTCTTTACATTTAAAGGCTCCCATATATAGCATGACTGGTTGACCCAATGCGCTTAGGCTCATCTCCAAAGAAGCTAGGAGTCCTTTCTGATTATCCCAGCGTCGTTACATTTGAAGATTGTTTCCCTCGTACCTTCATGGATTCAAAAGTGAGAAAGAGGCTTTATATTAAAACAGATCTTCAACATACTTCTTCTACAAGTTGGTTCTATGTTGATGTTATGCCGCGTCAAATACATTTTACAAACAGATCCTCCCTTTGAATAATAATAATAATAATAATCTAATTTTTAGGTCATGGCCAACCCAGACATGAAATTGGTTTATGAGACTCCTTGTTTCTAGGACAACGGATCCCCCTCCTTGCAGTGATTTGACTACTAAAGTCTGTGGAGGTTTACCTTCTCTACTCCCCTCTAGATTTATATCTATGACCTCTTAGGGCTTTATAAGCTTTATCTTTGTACAAATTTTAGTCTTAACATTGCATGCTTCCTGTAGATGAATGATTATAGAAATAAGCAGATGAGGTTGTTAAGCTTCTTGGAACCTACAAGTGGAGACACCAGATCTGCAATATAGTGAGGATGTCACAACGAAGACCTAAATTTAGTTTATGGTTGTAATGCTCATGACTTCCGTTGACGAGCACATGTCATTTAAATACCCTATACTTTAAACATACGGATATAGTAGAGTGGTTTGAGTTACTACGAAGCCCAAAACATGCCAAGAGTTTTCCCTAAGTGATCTAGTACTATCCTTACCATTTGATAGTTTTTTTTCTTTTTTTTTAAGGCATGGTTAATTCGTTAAAGTATTTTTAATTGAATTGAACTTCTCCAAAAATCGATTTTCACTAGAATGCATCAATCTAGCATGGTGAGATTCAATGTAATGGTTTCTTCTAATACATACATATTAAGCCTAGTCTTGTAACTAAGAATGCATCAATCTAGCATGGTGATATTCAATGTAATGGTTTCTTCTAATACATACATATTAAGCCTAGTCTTGTAACTAAGAATGCATCAATCCAGCGTGGTTAGATTCAATGTAATGGTTTCTTCTAATACATACATATTAAGCCTAGTCTTATAACTAAGTATGCTTTGTCATGTTTGTTTATTAAGACAAAGAAATCTAGAAAGTAATCAAGAAATTAGTTAATAATGAATAGGTACAAGTAACAAGGAAGAACAATGAAACTAGCAGGGAAGAAATCCAAAGAAAAATGCGCTGACATGATGTAACCTAAGGTTGAGGAAAAGAGGATGCCAACAATTATTGCATGGTGCATAATAGATGGAGGTCGGACATAGATGATCTAGTGGGGTAGAATTTTCTAGTGAAAACATTGATTGAATACTATGGACTTGTGTAAGGCTTACTGTGATAGTTATTTTTAATGATCTTAAATTAAATGAGAAGATCAATTCGTAGAGAATTTGTGATTTTTGAATGGAAGCTTATTTAGTCAATAAAAGACCAGTGAAAAAATTAGGATACACTTTTACCCTTATTCTAGTGTTGAATAAAAATGTCGTGAAAAATAATGTGTCTCTAGTTTTGGATAAAAGGACCCTCAACTTTCTTCGCAACTTTTGTGGTCACCGGCCACTTATGAAAGGAGTAAGCATCTTTAGAAATGCGGTGCCATTTAGAGGGGAAATATTAATAGCAGCAGGGCAAAGGCAATTATTCCATTCGTTTAATTATTTCTCATTTGTTTGGTCATATTGTGAGCTGCAGTATATATCATGAAATTGTTTTGGTACTAGTAAACAATGATTAAATATATAAATAAATTTGAACCTTTTGACATTTAGAGGACATTTCTCTCAATTTACAAAAAAAAATAATAAAGTATGAAAATCATGTTGGAAACAATTTTTGAAGTTTTGAGTCTTTTATTTTCAAGATTAACTAAATGGGTTTGGAAGATGAAAAACCATCAATTTGGAAGAATGGGACTTTTATATTCACTAAGGTTTTAAAGAAATTATATGCATAAAACTTATCCTAGCACCTTCTAGTGGAATTGATAGTGCATTAATCCGTTGCTTACCATTATTTTGGCTTTTGTACCACCTTATAGCATATCCAAGTTCAAATGCTATTTTCCATGACGGAAAGTTGAATGTTTCAACTCTAATTGTTATTGAGGGGTTCCACAAGGATGTCACATGAGCGTTTATGATGCCCATTTTAATGTAGATAGTCACCTATGTTAAGGTTCTATTTTGCAGTTCCATGTTGTTATTTATGAACATTATATACATTTGGTTGGACACGTGAAAATCAATTGATGGATTTGGTATTAAAGATGGAAATGTTGGATGTATGACCAAATGTATGACTTACTTGGTTACAATTTATCTAGCGCATGACTTCTCAGAGTTATTGTTGCATCGTATAGGCTTATATAGATATGATTTATCTAATCAATGACTTAGTGAAATTATGATTTATCTGATGTAAGATATATTTCTAGTATGAACAACAAAAATTGACACGTGGACATTGGGCTTAATAAACATGATGTTTAAGATCATGTATCTATATCTATTTTGTGGTTATATATATGCATGGATGAGAACTAAACTACAGATTGGAAAGAACCATATGATAACCAAGATCTACTATACCATTGGGAAAGGTCAAGACGACCAACAAGGAAAGGTACGATGTACATTGTTCTATTACATTTGGTATCTACTTGATATGCACTCTTATGACACGAGTAAACTGCAAATGACAAGTGGCAAGACGACCTGATTGGATTATTCGATGACAAGTCCAACCAGCTCTGTACTGTGGTCCGTGTTAGGGCGTTGACCCTAGTTCTGAAGGAGGGGTGGAGGCATTTCCCACCGCGTATCCTCCGAAACCTGGAATCATGGGAGGGCAGTGGTGGACACGCTCCCCTAGACGTGTGATGACAATTGCCAGTTGCCTGTTGGGGAAGTTAGGTCGATATATTCGACGCTTCCACCATGTCGGTTTTATCAGTGGTTAGTATGGCCGTTGCCACTGATAAAGCAGTAGAGGATGGATAGGGTGGGGAAGGAAGTAGGTCAGGATGGATAGGAGGATATAGATCAGTTGGAGACTCTTGATGGGAAGTAATGTCATTGTCTGACTTATCAAATTTTATTGCTATAACTCTCTCTGATTTGCTATGCTTTCGAACTCCTTGTATCTTTTCATTCTAACTTCGAGACGAAGTTTTCTGAAAGAGGGGTGTATGTAATGCCCCACTTAAATCTTATCCTGCAAATTTTATTAATGTTTACATTATCTGAAAATATTGAGAAATATTGGTCTAATATGAAATTCATGGTTTCTATTATTCAAATTCCCAAATTACTTTCTCAAATTGAATCTTAGGTAGGATATGGTCTCCTTCCATTATTTCAAATAATATATGTATTCATCTCACAT
>APFE030564232.1:338396-359060 GCA_000404065.3 Pinus taeda | reverse complement strand
TGTTGGTAGCAAGGGTGTGACATATGCAACAAGTCAAGGAAGGTGCGTGAATGACTCTAACACATGAAACAGGGGAATGAGTGCACCCTTTAGAAACCTGTGACAGCATGCAGCTTGAAAGGGAACACACGAGCAGAGATGAATCACAAACTGGAAAGCAAGTTAGTGAATGATCCAAAGTGATGGTTAAACCAAAAACACATCTCGATAAGATTCATGCAAACATGTATAGAAAAATCCATACATACATGCGTAAACAACAACTACATATATCATTAGAGTAACCAAGATAGCTGAAATACAATAACAAAAAATGCATGAAATGTGTTGGCTTTGTTATATTAAGAAATTGAAATATCCAATTATACATACAATTATGACCAACCACTAGTCCCGACAATGGAACGTTACAGTCATTGTCATCTTCTCCTCCACATAGATATACTATCTCTGCACTATGGAGAAGCCAAGGCTCATTACAGTACAATCCAATATTTCTCTAAGATACACCTATATGAAGCTTGGCTCCCAAAAGCATGTACAATGAGTTATGAGGTTCTATAAATAGAAAAGGGTGGGGTGACCCTTGACATTCCCCTTTGTGACTCTTCACCTACCCTCATGACTCTTCAACTACCACATGACTGTTACACTCTACTATAGACACTTGGTCTTTCACTTTTACTAGATGTTACATTACAATCTGCACATGTACCCATGCAAGACAAAATAGGCTTGAGTAAGCCATGCAAGACATTACTAAGACTCGGACAGTTGTGGGAAGACCAACTCCTCGACATCCTTGTGATGATCAATGGTGGAAAATTGATGCCAAGCTTGGTAATCTGTTATGGTATCTGCATGCTCAATGGTGAAATCCTGTTGAAAGCGCACTCTTGCCTCTGTTGCATATGGGTACACTAATTTGGCATCTCTATCCAACTCATCTAATAACATGTGCATCATAGTCTTGAGTGTAGCCCAATCAACAACATATTGATGCATAATGTCGGCATTGATCTCCAAGTCTGTGTTGGTGGCTACATGCATCAACTCATCAAAGTACATGTCCAACTCCCGTCAGACTTGGTTCTTTGACTTCACCTCGATGAGTGTACCAATAGATGGGATTGTGTGCATGCACACAATGAAATCCATGCTTCTGAACACTCGTGCATGTGAAGCCTGCAAACTGGTGATGAGCCTTCAACTCTACTGCCTTGGGATTCATCATCTTTGGTAAATGAAATGGGGCTCCTTTGTACCTCATTGTCCATGTTTTCATGCGATCGACAATAGTGTGTAGATTTGAAAAAATGTGCACTCTCCTAGCACAGCATTGTTACCAACCGTTGAGAAGGAAAACTGACTTATGCACGGTGAAGAATCTGGAATACAACATCTGCATAACGGCTTCGAGGGATGATACTTCATCCAGTATCGCCCTCTTCAACTCTACTTTCGTGGATGATTTAACCTATTCTCCTCCTTGCTTGGCTGCTTGTAATTCCTTATCCATGCACTCGTACTCATCTATCAAGAATTAGACACTCGAGCTGGTGGCTTTGACATATGCTCTGGTAGCATTGGCCAATGTTGTTGGATGCTTGCGCACATTGGATACAATCACTTGTTCTTCAAACTGCACAAGAGATATGTGAACATCTGGAGTGGGCACTCTACCCGACTGTACAACTCTATGTTGTGACTCGTCGAAAGATATGTTGTGCATCTCTTCCTTCGGATTGTCTTCAAGGATTTATGTGTCTCCTTGATTGCTTGGGACCTGCTTTGCTTCCGGATCTAGTGAATTTGGTGGGGTGACCTCTTGGTTCGGAGGCCTGAGGTCAATATCCCTATCTAACTCTTGGTGAACCATATCTGTGTCCATCTGCTCTATCATCTATTCAATCTCTTGAGATAAGTCCTGCTCTTGTGACTTCTCAGCCTATGTGCTCTGTGCCAGTTGCTTGGATGAGTCTGTAACCTCTATGGGTGCAGTTTCATCAATCGGTGCATGTTGTGCCTCCTGATGTACCTATCTCTGTTGCAATTCCTTCTCTCTTCTGCACAACTCCTGTTCTTCCTAGGGTTGCTGCTTCAACTACTACAACTCCTTTTATGTTTCCTCCATCCTCTATTTCTCTCTTATCCTTTCTGTGATCCTCTTATCGTGATGTCGCCTCTTAGCCTAAATCTCCAAAGCTTCTTTCAACACAGGTGGATCTGCTTTGAACTTGCGGCTTTGTTCTACCTCTATGTTTTCAAAAACCTTTCTCTTGCCTTTATCACGTGCAGGTTTTCTACCCTCTGTTGTTGTTGATGATACTACTCTCTGAGATGTTGCTTCTTTCTACTTCACTAACCACTCTACATCTATGTCAACCGGTTCATTGAACCTAGAGGAGTGATAACATTATCTCCATGGGTCTTCCTCAGGCCAATGACACGCCTCGTGGATCCAAGGGAAATGCACTCTTACACAGTGGTGCTTCACTAAGCAATGCGGGTCATACAAATTAAAACTTCTGGTGTCGAAGGTGAATCTTTTTAACTCCTCTGTCTTGACATCAACATGCTTGAGATTTTGTATCTCATACAACCTGATCCACAAAGGAAGAGCAGGCCAAGGTGCCTTCTTCTTCCTGTGTAGTATCTCTGAAATCCCTGTCAAGATGTGATATGACACCTCTTTCATGACGAGCTTATCCATGGCAAACTTCGGTAAAACATGTGAATCCTTCTTCGCATTGTACATCCATATGAAGGTGCCAAGGGGTGAGGCATACCAATCTGCTATGTCAATCAATGCCTCCATCACTGCTTGTGACATGCAAGGTGGATCCTACTCAAATATTATTTTGTACACCAAGGTGACAAAGTGGTCTAACAATTGTGTGATAACTCTACAGAAGCTACATTTAGAGAACAATCTGCAATAAGTGTGCATAGAGGTTTCTGAAGCTATCCATGCCCAACCTAAGCCTAGGAACTGCTGACGAGCTCAGATTGCATACAGAATGTAAGTGGACATGTATATTTCTTCTTGTTGACCCTTGGGTGGATGGCGGGCTTCTGTCATTTTTTCCTTCAACCTGAAAGCCAACATGTTGGACGAGTTGCAAGGCCTTCCTTCGCTATCCAGTTGGTCCAGAAGGTCTTTGTGCTCTCTTGGCCGTATAAATGACATGAAAAGATGACCAAGTACTGATATGCCTTCCACAGTATCTTCGTCTTGTAAACCTAGTTGGGTGTTTTCCTGAACTTGGTTGGCTCTTTTCCCCACCTCTTCAAGATATCTCTTGAGTTTTCACTAATGTTGGGTCTGCTGAAGGGTTTCTCCATTGTGATCATCAGTTGTGGAAAGTGATACATCTCTTGAAATTCCTTCACCCTGAAGGTAGCAAGTTGTGTTCCACTGGACTGCTCAACATCATTGTCTCCGGATCAGTATGCGAGACAATCCAGTGGATCATGTCCATGCATGGAAACGTGGGATACCTACATGTAATATGGTACAAGCGAAATATTTGAAAGTTGACATAAACCCTACAGTCTTCCATATTTTCCTCAAATGTGTCTGAGAAGGTGTCATTGATATCCTTCCATTTCATCTTGATATCCTTGTCTATGAAAAGATTGGTGTCTTCGTGGATAGGCAAGCTCATAGACACTTGTTCAATTGCATCTCCAGTTGCACTTTCGACGATGTCTTTTGGCCCTGCTCTCTTGGAGGCCATTGAACCTATACTATTGAGAGACGGAAAAACACCTATGATACCTAGAGACATAGCAACACTCATGGCAAGAAATTTTTCATTTGAAAACCAAAAGAACTTTGAGGACTCACATGCAACATACCTGGGTGACTAACTGGGAAGATTATGCAATTTTCACCGAGAGGCTGGGAGACTGACTACCAAAACTGCGCAAGGCACAGTCTAGGATGTCAGGAGGTTGACAGACTGCTAGAACTGCACAATGCACAATTCATCCTGGCCTACTGAGGACTGAAACTACGCAATGGGCAACTTCAGTTAGCAATGACATGCAAACTAGCAAATTGCATTGCGTAATTTCTGGGGCTAACAGGGCACTGCCTCCCAAAATTTTGCAATGCAAGCCTGGAGGCCAGTGTTGGGCTAACTTTGTGCATTTTCTAGAGGGAAGGCAGAGCCTTCACTCTTAGAAATGTGCATTGCTAGCTGGGCAAGGCAAGGTCTAGGCCAACGTAGCCCAGACTTGCCGATGGGTGACTGAAAACATGAAAAGTTATGAACGAATGGTGAAGCTAAGTGTAAACAAGAGTGAAAGATCATGCATGCAAACAGTTAGTGCAAGACTCAAAAAACGTGAAAACAATCATGTGTGTGAAGTGAGTCGCCACAACGGTGACTGTCAATGCAAAAATAATATCATGCATGTAACAACAGTGAGATGCAATGAAAACTTAAAACAACACTTCTACAAGATAACATGCATTAAAATGACAGCAGATGTTCAAAAAAACTAAGCTAACAACATTCACACAAATATAAATACAAAAGGTGACAGAAAAGCAGCAAAAGACATGAAAAGAAGACTTACCCGAAAAAAACTGAGTTGAATGTGTCGAAGAATCCTAGATGCGATGTGGGATGTTAGAGCTCCAATATCGATGTGAGCAATGATCTCTACAATGGCGAATAAATAAGTTTGATAAGGTTGAGGCTTATGAAGCGCATGCCACAAATCTAGGGAAAAGCAACACTTGGAGGAAAGTTTCTAAAACGATCTTTGCATGTAACCTTCAACTACTACAAATAGATCCCTAAAATCTAGGGATGGTTTTTTCTTTTTCAGGAAAAACAACCCATGCATGAAAATCAGGATTGGTCAATCCTCGGGGAAAATGGTCAACCTGAAAGCACATGCAACAGTCTACAAGCTAGGGGATGAAATTTGCGTTGTTTCTAGGCTGAGCAAGACTGGATGTCCCTTTGCATTGCCCAATTTCTGGACTGAAGCCCTGGTTGTCATTCAAAATTGTGCAATTTCTGAGTTGAAGCCCAGTGCTGGGCAGATTTCACAGTGTTCCGAAGGAAGGTTGTCTGGCTGGATTGCGCATTTCTGGAGCCTAGTAGGCAACCCAGTTGGATTGAGAATTTTATTGAGGGAAGGTTGGTACCCCTCCAGAATTGCACAATTTTCTGAGTGAGCACCTCATCTAGAAAATTGACTAAGTCGGGAATGATAACCCATGGGTGGGAGGCAAACAAGTTGACCAACACAAACTGGTAAGCCACTGAAACTCAGTTGAAGCCTATGTACTTGGACAGTGCAAGACATGCTGCTAAGGATGGTTGGTAGCGAGGCTCCAAAATGAAGCTAAGGAAAAATTTTGGAGGGTGGTTGTAGTCGCAACAACACTACCATTGTGAGCCCTTAGGATTGGTCATAAAGTCAAGTTGATTCAATGTCATATATGAAGGACCCGTTCTTGGGAATGTTACATATTTGTATGAGTTATTAAAAGAGTAAAAAGTCTCTCCAAGAATAAGCAAAAGCACCTCTAACAAGTCGGCCTTAAATGAAATAATGGAACTACACCAAAGGACATGATGGCTCACCCACAACTCAAGTTGGCTTACTTGATGGATGAAACACTACAAATACACATCTCGACTCTCATTTGAACATGTAATAATTCAATCACGCAAGTCTACAATAAGGAGTCTGAAAAACACTTGGAAAGGAGCCTCATGACCAGCGAAGAGAAGGGAAGGACGAGCGATGCATTTGGTGTTACTTTAGATCTATTTTAGGACTATTTCTTGTCACACATGAAAAAAAGAGAGGCATCATCTACTACAGGAAATGTTGAGAGTATTACTATTTATTGCAAAGAAGGGTTGAAGTTGGTAAGTCACTCTAGAATTCAACTCAAGGATAAGAGATTTCTACCATCAAGCCAAAGCATAGAAGGAAGTCTCTCCATTCAAGTGAACTGGTAACAAGGTGTTGCAACTAGGGTTTCCGAAATAAAGCTGAGAATTGTCGTGTTGAAGCAAGGAACCGAAACACTTCAAGATAGTTGAGAAGGAGGAAGAAACAAGGATTTTGACTATCATTGACTCAAGGAAGAAGAGGAAGGTTTGTGTCTTAGTCTTGGAGAGGAAAATAGGTCAAGGGTCTTCGTCTTGGTATTCATCAATTGAAGTCTTTGTAAGAAGAAGAATTTGTTTGGGTTTTCCTCTCAAGTGAAAGAGATTTTGGACCTAGCTGATTGCCTACATTATGTGTATCTTGTCTCTCTCTTATTTATGCATTGGTAATTTTTTGATAAAGAAGAACACAATGATAATCTAAGTAAAGAAAAGATCCTAATCTAAGAAGTAAAAATCATTAACAAACAATTATTTCTAGAAGAGAAATCTCCTATTTGTTACGCCCTAAATTTCTCGACATTGCAGAAAACTCTTTCCTAGTCATAGATGAAATTATGCTAAATCCATGGGTTTACCTATTGATGTTGACCATTGGTTTAACAATCAAACTCTCGTCAGCATCGGCATCCCTTTTTCCTTTGAGGATGGGCATAAGAGTGAGGATTGTAGACAAGGAGTTCATAGAGCATGGCTCAAGCACTCGTGGAATGCAATCTTCAGAATCATCCAAGCATATTTTACTGGTGAAGGTTAGTATGATAGGATGGGTATGTACCACTTCAGATTCCTTATGCATTTGGTTGCGCAAGTTCGTATGAACATGCCCTATTTTCTATTAAAGAGTCTTAGTAAAATGTCAGCGAGAGTTCGGGAAAAACCCAATTCTTCTCCTCATTGTGTTTTCCATAAGGGTTTAATTAAATTGTTAATTATTAATCACCTAAGGAAATTTAGCAGAACTTGGGTGAGTTTCTTATTATGGGAGTGTTTTTTCAGTCAATTTCTACCAAGACTAAAACCATCAAAAGAAAGAAACAAAGAAAGGTTTACAACCCTATCTAGATTGTTGAAAGCCCAAAATAATCAACCTTCTATGTCCTTACCAGAAATAGAAGGAAAGCTTATGTGGACAAATGCATTGAAAACCCTATTTCGATTCTTTTGGTAGAAAGGGTAAGAGGGTTCTTGAGGAAATTCCTTCAACCTGCCATCAAGAACAGATTCTAGTGTTGCTAGAAGAGAACCTTACTGATAAGTTTTGTAGTGATAAACATGAGGAGGTTTTAGAAGTAAATCTTAGTGAAACACGGGATTTAGAGGGTCAAACCAAATCATCCAAACTTGTACAGAGAGAAGGAAAAAGAGTTTAACTTTGGCTGAGATGTATGGGATGATAAAACCCCACACAAGGACCACAAATAAGCTTAGGCTCAACTCTAAATTGCAACAGAACCTAGCCTTGAAGGATCAAGTCGTTGATATTGATGATACACCTTTGAGGGACTTAATAATAAACAAAGAGGAAGCTTCAAATTCCACTAAAAATAAGAAGATCCAGAAACAGAGTAAAGGAGAAAAACAAGGCCCCAAGGCTAAGAAAAGGAAAATGACAAAACAAATTAAATCAAGCAACCTAGACCTCTTGTTAGAAGCAATAGAAACATTAAAATGATCATTGAAAAGGCGGCGCTAATATTTTATTTTGTTTTTTATAGCGATGTGAAATATTTTAGCAGCGCTTTCACTGTTTTGATTTTGACAACGTATACCCAAATATTTTTCCAGCACTTGAATAGTATTCCCTAGCAACACAGCTTTGACAGTGATAAGAATATAGTTTTTGTCAAGTCTTTCTAGAGGCTATATTTATATAGTAAGCATTATCTTGAAAATATAGGGTAAAGTGAGGGCTGAGATCAAAAGGAAATTGTTATTTTGAGCAAATCAGTCAATATCAAATCAGGATATTGGGGCTATAAACATGGGATTTTCTAGATTTTGTTCCAGATTGTCAGTAACCAGTTCGAATCCACATCTTCAGCAGATCCTATAGCTATAGCCCTACTTTTTTGCCACCATGGATTATGTTTCAAAGTGTCAATGGATCACTTGTTCCTTGCAACTATATTTTTCAGGTTTAATTTAAAGTCATCAAGATATGTATATATTTTTAGTATTTTGTAATTAAAACTTTCCAGATATTAAGAATCTCAAAGATTATGTAATTTTTTTTATAAATTAGATGAAAAAGTAGAGACAAGGGTTGGTTTCTGAAGAAAAAAAACTTATGTTGTATTTGACTCCATTTTGAGATTAATAGTGATTTCAAGGCAGGAGTATTTGAACTCTTATATCAGAGAATATTTTAGTGATGTTTATTAATTAGTTTATCAGTCAGTTTTCCTAGTGATTTTTTTCCTGTGCAATTCCATAAGTGTTTTTAGTCTTCATATTTAAAACGAAATTCATATAAGTTTGCATAATTCATTTGTTTCTTTGATTTACAAGTTTCAAGTATTGTCACTTTTTCTTCTAATATCAAACAAAATTCATTCAAATGAGATGTATTGATGTTTGTTTGTTTTTTCACCTATCATATTGATAATCATAGATCTAAATAAATGTTATGCATCCCGCCTCTGAGATGTAATTTTCCTCCCACCATATCTTGAAAACTTCATTGGAATGACATCTTAGTTGTAACTTATTTGAAATTTTATTATCGTATGTGCATTTTGATATGATGTAATATGATTATCATTTCATTTCATATGTTGTAACATTAGATATATAACTGAGAAATTAATTATTGAATCAAATAAATAATAACTTTTCATTCTAAATGTTTTTTTTGCAGAACAAGGATCTTCCAGAAGATTTGGATGATCCTTATCACATAGATCCAAATCATGTTAAGTTCGATGTTGAGATGGAAAATGATGGTCATGATGACACAAATACAAATGACAACAAGGTCGATGTCGATACAAATGATGATGATGATGATGATCATGATGGTGAGATGGTTATTAATAACAGACAGTGACATTCATGATCATATAGACTGCATCATAGATCATTTTTTATATATTGTTATGATGTTGATTTTCATTGTTAATATCATATGTATCATTTTCACGACCTCTTGTACCATATTAATTAGTTGTATCTTTTTGACATGAATCATTTTGACTAATATCATCTGGACATGATGTATATATTGACTTGTATCATTTTTTCTTACATAATTTATCTTTTTTATTTATATCATTTGTATATGATGTATCATTTTGACTTGTGTCGATTGCTGGACATGTATCATTTTCACATGTTATTGATCTAATAATATATGTGAATTTCACTTGTTTTAGTTATATATGATCACAATCTTATCAATTTTGACTCGTCAATTTTATATATTGAGATTGGTTGATGATTTGGATGCATATGTATTATGTATTATGGTTTTGATTTACTGTTCATGATGGATATTGTCAAATTCAGTTAAATTATAGATATTTGACTCACTTGTTTTAATTATAGATGATGATCATGTTACAATAATTATCTCAATATTTTATACATATTGGATGTTGTATATTCTATTTTGATGGAGATTTAATACGTATAATGATGATGTTAATTTGTATGGATGTATGTTTCCCTAAAATTTCTTTATAAATGTTATCCTATAAAATATTTCAAATGCATTCATATGACTTACTATAAAATCATATAACTTATTTAATATACATGATATATTTAACTAATTAAATTGAAATAAAACATATTAATTGAATTGTATGCAAAACAATAATCATTTTTTGAAACAAAAAAAGAATCAACAGTGCAAGCCAAATTGGAAGCAAACTTGGAAGCCACACTAGAAGAAAAAAGAGAAGCAAAACGGAAAGAAAAATAGGAAGCAAAACTAGAAGCCAAATTGGAAGCAAATCCTAGTGTTAATCCTGGTGCTAACACTAGTGTTATTCTTGACGCTATTCTCGATGCTTGGAAGCAACAATGGAAATCAAATTGGAAGAAAAATTAGAAGCCACACTAGAAGAAAAACTGGACGTAAAAACGAAAGCCAAACCAGAAGCCAAATTGGAAGCAAATCCTGGCGCTAGAATTGGCGCTATTCCCATCTCTATTATCGGAACTGTTCCCAATGTCATTTATGGTGTTATGCCTAGTGCTAATTCTGGCATAATTTTCAGTGGAATTTTTTGCGCTATTTTTTTGGCTCTATTCTAGGTGTTATTTTCAATGCTATTTCCAAAATAAATTCCAGTGCTAAATTTGGCACTATGATAAACATTATTGATTGCACCCATTTTTATGCTAAAAGGTGTCTAATTTAAACATTATTGATTGCACCCATTTTTACGCTAAAAAAGGTGTCTAATTCGTGAACTGAAATGCACTAAATTGCAGTGTTATTTGCTTGGTCTATTATAGTGGTGATAGACTTTGGAGAGCTACCCTTGGCTTCTCTAGCTCGACATAAGAGAGAATATCTTCCTTTGGAGAAGCAAGGAATGACTTAATGTTCCAATATTGGAGCTAATGTCTCATAATTGTAACTGTGTACTTGGATCTTTCACCTAACAATCAGAAACTTGTTGAGCCAACACATTTTCATACATGTATCATGAATGTTGTAGGACTATTCTTTAGATGTTTGTGATATATGTCTTTTTCATATGTACTAAGGAAATTGAACTACTTCATTGGCTTTGGTACTTATCTTATTGAATGTGTGTTGTCGCTTCTTTAATGTTCGTTTTGTCTTTGTGAACTATTTTGCTAGATAACTAACAAATCATTCCTTGCTCTTGTGTGCCTCTCTTAGCATAATACTCTTACTTTCCTTCTAAAGACTCACTCTTACTTCTCTCTCGTGAAAATATCCTTTTACACATTGCAATTAGTATTTCACGACGTCAACTTACTTGCTGATTTCAAAGGTTATGTGTATACTCTTATGTTATTCATTGCAACTCAGGAAAAACTTTGAATTATGGTGGTCAGGTCGAAACTCCGAATGGGGCTCCTACTCCAAATGGTGTGAGCTATAATTGGTAATTGACATCAGAGAGACCCCTTTGGTTGACAGATTTCCATCATCATCAATAGATACTTTAGAATAAATATTAACTTGGGTAAATTTACAAAAAATATCATGAAAAAGTCTTGGTTTTTTCTCCTTATACATGTTGAATGGTGTTGCCATTGATGCCAATGTTCGTTCTTGAACGCTCTTAATATTTGTGTGGATTGCATAGATTAAGGGTCCAATAGTCGAGAAGCCTTGGGAAGTCCTTGATACCCCGCAATTTATGAATAATTTTGGTAAGAAGACCAGTTTATTTTCACTCAAGACCATCTTCATTTGAAGCTCCCCATCATGTCAATTCTAACGGTATGTAAACTGACATGAGACTCTTTAAAGCCTAAGAGATATGTCAAATTTAAGATTGATGCCCACACCTTGTGGTCGAAAGCCCCAGCAATTCGATGATGTGGAAACATATTGTAGGCCAGTCTATGGCACATCTCATAAGGTTAAGAAAGACGTCGTTGAAGAAGTAAATTTACTTGAAATCAAAAGAAAATTGTATTAATATTTTCAAATTCAAATCAAAAGGAAAAGAAAATTTTATTAATATTTTCAAATTCAAATCAAAAGGAAAATTTGGCGGCTTTTGGCGGCTCAACTTTAAATTTTAGCTCCAAATGAAATTTAAAGTTTTCCCTTCCCAAAGCATGTTGATTGCCCTCATGGATGGGATCTAAAACTATATAATGGTACTTCTATCCTTCACATTGGCATGAAATTTTTCATCGTTGATTTTGTGCTTAATATGCTCTTAACTGACGCAGTCACACAAATTTGAAAAGGTCTTTTGATCTTATTCGGCATTTGTTTATGTTTCATGGTGATTCTTTGTAACTATGTGGCCTCTTTGAAGCAAATTTGAAGCAGCAAATAAAGAATGAAAATATGAACAAGTCTGGGTTCATCATGGCTTATGTTTGAAGGACTTCTTATGGCACACGATCGTGCACTCTTTAAGACATGTATTCTTTTGTTTGTGTATTTTATTATCAAGCAGAAGTCTAGATAAAGCCTCATCGTTGATACACATTTAGAATATTCATTCAACACGTGACTTCCTTTTATAGCATACTATAACTTTCCATTATACGTTGCCAAATATTTGTAGCATAAATTACCAAGAACAGTGTGTGCTGATGGACTTAGGTAAAGATTGCATTGAAAAGCTTTGGAAGACTGTGATCTATTGGAGCATGTGTAAGTTTATTTGAATTTGTGGAAGAACATGAAATTGGAGTTGCATGCACAAGTGTGTAAACCTTGAACAATCCATTTGAAGTGTGCTATGTGCAAATACTCTTGTAGTGTACCTTGATTGTTGTGCGAATGAGAATTATAAACCTTGAACAAATACTCCTGTAGCATATGAATCATAAGCCTTAGAATAATCTGAAGTATGATGTGAAAATACTCTTATTCTCAATGTGTTGGCAGCCTCTGTCTGAAGTGAGACAGATTTTAATGTGTGGATGACCACCATTTGACCATACATTATACTTACACATATGGAGTAAGGCTTTGGGTTCAAATTCATCTGTGTGCAAGACTTAACGTGATGCTTGACGTAAGCTACAGAAGTAAGGTGTGACAACATGCAAGAACTGAAGCATATATGCGAGGATCAATTAGGCAAGAACAATTGTGCAAATCAGAGTGTGTGATTTGAGGGCCAACATATAACTTTAGCACTATCGCATATATAAATATATACATCTCAGATCAGATGTGGTACTTAAATATTGTATTTGATATTGACCGTATGATTTGAGTGTTGTTACATTAAATGTGTTTCAAACAAATATGTGATTGGCCCTTGTTGTGGAGCTGGAATATGTTGATTTTCCTGGCATTTGGAAACTGTGTGTATACATAAATTTTAAACAACAATATTTACAACGTGGATGGTAACTCTAATGTGAACTCCAATATGAACAAATGCAATCTGATAAATAATTCGAAGCAGTTTATTTTGATTAGTAATAATTCAAAAGAGAACTTAGGTAAGAATTGCAACGAAGACATTAAGAATAATTTGAATATGAACAATAGACATGGGGATAAGAGCAGTAAAAGAAATGAGAGCAGAAAATTAGTCACCCTGTCTAGTCATAATTTGAATAAAGATGAAATTAGTGTCCTCAGTAAAGGGCTCAACTTTGCCATTGATCCTAAACGCATCCCAACAGAAAGCATCATTTGTTGTATTGAAGATAGCATATAACACCTTGAGAGTGATGAAGAGAAAGAAGCCATAAGACAAGATTGTGTATTAATACTCAGAAGGGCCAAACCACCAAAGAATAACATGCCCAAAAATGAATTGTTTGCATTAAACAAACTAAAGAAAAATGATAACATTGTAATAGTCAAAGAAAATAACGGAGATGCCACTGTAATCCTCAACAAAGAAAGCTACATTGAAAAATTTAAGGACCACCTCAATTGTGGTAGCTATAGAAAGATGAAAACCCTATCTCAAAATTCTTTAAAGAGGTTAAGAAAGCAATCCAAGACTCCAATCTTGATGAAAAGATCGGAAAAAACTCCTCCCAACAACTGAGATAACACCTAGAATCTATGGTCTCCCTAATATTCATAAAAATGGAGTTCTCTTAAGACCTATTGTTAATACCGTTGGTTCCCCCATGTACGATTTAGTGAAATATGTGGCTGGAAAATTAAGCCCCCTTGTTGTGCACACTGACTCCTTCATCAAAGACTCATAGAACTTTGTCAAACTCATCAAGGACGAAAGAGCAGACATGGATGAAATAATCGCTAGTTTTGATGAAGTTTCATTATTTACTAAGATTCCCTAGAGGATGATATCCAAGTTCACTACGAGGCAACATACCCTGAAACTGCTAAGCTTGCAAAATTTTTCCTATGCTCAACATTCTTTAGCTTCCAAGGAGAATACTATGAGAAATTCATAGTTGTTGCATTAGGCTCCCCCCTTCTCCTATTGTAGCAAATCTATACATCAAAAATTTTGAGCAACAAGCAATAGACTCCTACATGTTGAAAGCTAGAAGATGGACAAGGTACATTGATGATACTAATGTGAACTGGTAGCATGGTAAAGACGAACTCAATAAATTCCTAAGACATCTCAATGGTATATATAACACAAATTTCCCTATGGAACTAGAAGACAATAATTGTATTCCCTTTCTGGATGTGTTAATTAGTAGAAACAAGGTTGGGACCTTACGGCATCAAGTATTCAGGAAAAAAAACAAAACATAAACAAATAGAAGCAAAGAAAAAAAAAATTGAAACAAAACAAAACAAAAACAAACAAACACTGACATTTACCTTCATGCGAACTCCCACCATTACCCATCTTAGAAATTTGGAGTCGTCTATACAATGGCATTAAGAGTTGTTATGATATCTAATAAATATGACTTTGATCAAGAGTTGGGACGCCTTAGTAAGGTCTTCAAAGAGATTGGTTACAAGGATAATGACATTACTAAGGTCATCAGGAAGCCAAAGAGAATATGAACCCCTCATATAAATCTACTAATCTATAACCTTCCAACAAGAAAGCGCACCTTCCATACATACATAGTGTGACTGACAAAATAGCTAAAATTCTCATAAAAAGGGAATATTGGTTTTGTATTCAACCCATTAGAAACAATGAGTCAGAAAATGAAATCAAAAATAAGGTTCAGCATCAACTAAAGGGAATCTATAGAATCAATTGCTCCCATGGAAAAATATATATTGGAGAAACTGGGAGGTCATTCAAAATAAAAATTAAAGGGCATTGTGCTGACATTAGAAATTAGTGATCTCGCACCTCTAACCTTGTAGAGCATTCCCTTCACAATAAGCATCACATGACAATATTATCAATGCTAAGGAAGATCACGACTTTAAAATAAGATTTTAAGAGACTTTAGAGATTCTAAGATATCCAAACAACCTCAATGAGGATGGCGGTCTCGAAATTTGTAGGAGTTGGCTCCCTAAGCTCTCTCGGTTTGAAGGTGTGTTCCCTCCCCTTTCAAATATTAAATTAATAAAATTATTATTAACATTATCACTCCCATCAAAGTCTTAAATATAATACAACTCTATTAATATTATTATTTCAACCATTTTCTTCTTTTTATCTATTATTGTTCTATAATTATTAAGTATTATAAATTTACATATATAACAAATTTACGAAATAGCATCTATTAATTATTAATATAATAAATAAATTTATTATATAAAAATGTAATAATATTCATAATTTATTTACTAATTTATTTCATAAATAGGTACATTAATTCATTTCATTCTAGTATATATTAACTCAATAAATTATAATAATATTCAATCACATTATTTTATGTTTAATAATTGTAAATAACTAAAATATTAAGTTACTACTAATAATATTAGTTATCAAGTAATAATAATTAATTTAATATAATAATTAATTTCCTAATTTATTATTAATACTAATTTATTAACTTGTTAAATCTCTTTTCGTCATTATTTTTTAGGTTTTAAGTTGTTAACTTTTGTCGGTTCTTTTCTATTTTCTTATTTATACCTCTTCACATATCTTTTCTCTCATCAATCTATCCAGATGATGGACCTTGGTTTAGACTTGAAACGTCAATTAAAAATGAAAACTATGCATAAAACTCCATAAACTTATTCTTCAAAAATCATTTTTGTTAATAATACATAGTTCGATGTTTATTTGACACCAATGTGATAGCTAACTTTTCGAATGATGATCTATATTTTGGTTGTGCATTTTATTCGTACCCATTACAATCCCTGAGCTAGGTGTTGGCACAAAAATATTATTAGGGAAAGACCCTGGGTTCAGGAACAAGGGTCTGTTGTAGTCTAGGAGAACGTCGACATTTTCACCCTACCCCAAGGGATAAGGAGTCTCACTCGAGGCGTGCCATGACCGAAACTAAGAATGTTTTAGAAGGATATCAAGGATAAACCAACCATTACTCTATATACATCTTATACAATCATCATAGCATTATATCATTATGGATATCATATTCATATGAAGAAAGACCCTCAACATAAAAACTTTTGAGTAGGCCCATAAAT
The DNA here is from genome assembly GCA_000404065.3 of Pinus taeda. Classification (NCBI taxonomy): domain Eukaryota; kingdom Viridiplantae; phylum Streptophyta; class Pinopsida; order Pinales; family Pinaceae; genus Pinus; species Pinus taeda. The sequence continues at coordinate 342,926 of APFE030564232.1, read as the reverse complement.
CACAACAATACACACAAATAATACCATGCAACTAGTCTATTTACTCATTCATATTAACCCAACGGAAGATTCATTACAACATACATTTGGCATAAAGTCGTGATCAAATACATAAAATATTGTGGCCACAAAATTCCTTAGATATCAGGTCAAGCCCAAGTCTGACCTTTCCTCCACTGCTCCAGTCCCCAGATCAAGGTCTTTTGTGCCTGGACTCCCTCAGATACCAACCCCTTTCTCCTTGCAGTCTTCTTCTTTTATCTACTCCTTCGCTACTTGAACTGTCAATTTCGTTCAGTTGTCTTTCCCCTCGGTTGCTTCTTTTCCTCCTCCTTGTTCTCAGTTGTTTCTTCTTGCTCCTGACACCTTGCTGCAACTGCCCCGTGACTGCATGGTCTTGCTTCCTTTCCCAACTGTCTTCTCCACAACTTGACTATTGCTCTCGCCACCTGTTTTTCTCTCTTCATACCTTCAAAACTTTCAAAATTCAAAACGAAAGCCCCAACATTAGGATTTATTAAAAAAGATTTCCATAACCAAGTTGATTGATTATGACAGAGCTGTGTATGTGACATAACATTGTTTTGAGGAGTTAACCTTGCACATCAATTAACAGGACAGAGTTTTTTATTTTTTTTTTGCTACATCTTGTCACGAGTTTTTACAGGGTTGTGTCAAACTTGTTTTGATTTATTAATGGCTCTATGGTATGCAATGAGGACTTGTCAAAATTTACATTGATGATCTATGAACAATATACTAGACCTGTGATATAATCCTTCTTCATGGATTGAGGTATGAGGGGCAAGATGTGTTTATGAGATAGAACCTATAATCTATAATTGATGTAATGCGTATTAGGGAGTAATTACTTGTGTTGTTTGACAAAGTTTTGCATAGAAGTTGTAGTGATTTATTTGTATCTTGAACTCTAGCCAGCTTGTTGCAAGAAAAGTACAAATTTATGTTATATAAATTCAGTTATTGCCAAAAATCGTGTATTCTTAGCTAAGCATATTTTTACCAAGAAGACACATCTGAACACTTTATAGAAGTTTGAACATCTCATATTAGCAAAGTCAAGAGACAATTTGGACCCTATGAGGTAATACTGTTACTAGGGACTTGATATGATGGTATAAAGGTTTGGGAAAAGAGGTTGAGAAGTTTGTTGGTTTGAGAGAGGACTAAATATATGTTGCTTTGTGGTTTATGACCTAAAGTATGCATCCATTAGAAGTTAATACGTTGAGTATACACAAAGTATCACCATTGAGATCTCAAAACAATATTGCTAGGGTCTGACTTGATACAACTTTGATACAAATGATTTTGTAATAGTATTGACGTATATGCTATTGATTGATCTGAATGGCCAATTGTTGAATTCCATAATTTACAATGCTTCTAACTTACTGAATAGGGTTATATGGCTAGATAATTGATGGCAGGTCACTGCAAGTTGAGCAGAAAATAACTAAGTTGGGATTTGATGTTCGTTGAATCAAGACTATGCCACTATTTATATGGCCAAATCTTGATGACAAGAGCATATGCCAATTGACTTTTATAGGGTTTGATATGATATTGCAACAAAATTTGACTATTGTTAGTGTTGAGGTTGTTGAGCTAGGTTTTCAGATGCAACATTTATTTGGAAATTTTGATTATGGCAATTCCCTTGGTAGAGTTGTTTATTTAGCTAGGGTTTGATGTACAAGCATATTTGTTTGACTAGAGATTGTATTACAGATTATTTTGTATTGATTATCGAGCATAGTTGGATACAGTCTGAAAATTGTGAAACGTGGTCTACCGACTTATTAGGGTGGCAAGGTGGTGCTAGTGCAGGTTGGAGCCTATGCAAGGCATTGTGTCCTTTTAGTGGGAGTTGATAAAGCTAGATCGTTGGAATGTTCTTCCCTTTGGATCTAGTAAATAGTGTGTTGGAGCATTCTTCAGGTTGGATCCTGTACACCAGGGAATTGGAGCATCCTTCCAGTGGGAGCTGGTAAACCAGGGCGTTGGAGCATCCTTCCAGTGGGAGCTGGTAAACCAAGGCATTGTAGTGTCCTTCAAGTTGGAGCCTATTAATCATGGGGTTGGAGCCTCCTTTAGTTGGAGCTGGAAATATTAGAAGTTGGAGCTTCCTAATTGATATAAATTATTTAAGATAAATATTAAGAATCATTCGATGGTTTTCCTCCCGGAAGGGTTTCCACCTAAAATCTCTTGTGTCTATTGTCTTTGATTATTTGCATTGTTGAATGGTGTTAATTCATGTTATGATATGATGTGAATGTAAATCAATGTTGTATAAAGTAAAAGTTACTTGATTGAAGAGAAATATTGATTCACTCCCATCTCAATATTTCCAACAATTGGAATGAGAGCATGTTCCTTCAGTTGCATCTTAACATCTAGAAGGAAGATCTCAGATGAATCAAGATATGAAAGTCAAGGAAGCATTCAAAGGAATCAAAAGAAGTCCCTGACATTGAAATATTTTCAGAACCTATTATAGTTAACAAAGAGAAATAGGTTGGTCCAATTCTTTTGTTCAATGAATCAAGTTTTGTATTTTGGAAAGGTAAAATGGAAGCCTAGTTGGGAGCTATTTGATATGATGTATGGGATTTTTTTTTTTTTAGAAATAACTCTCTTGATGAATCAAGAAAATACAATTCCAAAGCCATGAGTATCATTTTAAGTGCCATGCCAGATTCTGTGGAATCTAATGTCAGGCAATGCTCATCAACCAAACATCTTTGATAGAAAATTTAAAATATTTATGTAGTTTAAGATAAATATGATGATGATCGTGCTTCAAATCAAGCAGATTCTTAGGTTGAAAAATATGACAATGATGAAGGAGAAGCAGAAGTGGACATAGAGTTGAAAGAACAAAAGAATACAAAAAATAAAAATGGCTTACTTGAAGAAGGAATTGCCTTTCTAAGAATTCAAGTGGAGGAAGCAGAAAAGAAAGAGGAAATCTTGACAAGCCAATTAGAGGATTTTGTTCAGAAGTATCAATTATAATTTAGTCAAAATCAAAAGGAATTTGATGCAACTATTGTAGAAATAAACAGGCTTAAGGAGAAAATGCAGGATGTTGAAAGGAAGAATCATGTTATTGATAAAATGGAACAAGAAATTGTTCATTTAAAGATGAAGGAAAAAGAATCAGAAAGAAGAGAAGAAATGATATCGAATCATTGAGTGAGAGAACAAGAAGAAGAATAAATATATATGAAGACCTACTTTGAAGAAGCCAAAAGAATTAAAGAAGATCAGAAGCGTCAAATTCAAAAGAAAGAGGAGGATTGCATGAAACGAGAAGAAGAAATTCTATCATTAAGAGTTGAAGTAAACAAGTTAAACAAAAGGATGAAGAGAATGCAGACTTTTGGTGATATTATCAGTTTCCAATGATCTCCATGTATTAAAACAAGTATTAGCTATATAGGTGAACGATTATCTAAGGGAGATGCAATCTCCAAGCCCCGAGAGAGAAAAATTGACCAGAAGCTTGGTAGCTAGATCCCTTAAAGGCCAAATCACGATGAAGGACAAAACAAGGTTGAAAATGTTGCGACTCTAAGAAGTAATGTTGAAGCAATCGCATACTGAAGTTTGCATTGGACGTTACTAAATATTTGAAGCATAAATTACCAAGAATAGTGTGCGGGTGGACTTGGGTAAAGTTTGCATTGAAAAAATTTCAAGACTGTGATATGTTGGAGCATAAAGCTGTAACATGTGTTTTATTTGAAGTTGTGGAAGAACATGGAATTGGAGTTACGTGCATTAGTCACTAGCACAAGTGTGTAAGACTTGAACAATCCATCTAAAGTTTGTTGTGTGCAAATACTCTTGTAGCATACCTTGATTATTATGTGACTGAGTATTATAATCCTTGAACAAATACTCTTGTAGCATATGAGTTATAAGCCTTGAAAAATCTAAAGTATGCTATGCAAATACTCTTGTTCTCAATGTGTTGGCAGTCTGAGGTAGATTTTAATGTGTGGATGACCACCATTTGACCATACATTATATTTACGCATATGGAATGAGGCTCTGGATTCAAATTCATATATGTGAAAGATTTAATGTAATGCTTAACATAAGCTATAGAAGTAAGGAGTGACAACATGCATGAGTTGAAGCATATCTGTGAGGATTAGTTATGCAAGAATTATTGTGCAAATAAAAATGTTTCATTTGAGGGCTAACATATACATGTGGTACTATCAACAATACAAACTTTGAAACGGGAACTGATACAATTACCCGTTTTTTTGAGGTAGCAAAAAAGTCAACTGATTTTGAAAAGTGTTGATTCAGAACAAACACACACACACACACACATATAGCATAGTTTTTGACACTTTAATTTTTTTTTTTATTACATTATTTTTAAAATGTTAGTGATTTTCATGTTGATTTCAAAAGTGTTGATGCATTGTCAAGACCTTTTTTTAGAAGACTTATTTTTTGACTTTAAAACTTTCTAATATGTTAAAT
>APFE030564232.1:322477-335965 GCA_000404065.3 Pinus taeda | reverse complement strand
TTTTCTTTTATTTATTTATTTTTGTAGTGAGATCTTTATTTTTTTGCATAGTTAAAAAAAAAGTTGATATTTTAAAGTTTTGATATTCTACAATAATTTCTAACAATTGACATAAAAATACACATTTTAAATATAAATATAACAAAAAATTACACATTTTGAGATTTTTTTGGCTAAAAATGATATGTCAAATAAACAATTTTTATAGGAAAATTTTAACAAAAAAATGGTTAAATAATAGCATTTTTTATGAATTTCATGTCAAAAAATAAGAATAATCATAGTTTTTTCAAAAAATAATGATTCACATAAAAATTAAAGTGAAAATCACATAATATAAATATTGAACATATAACAACATTAACTAAATACTTATTCTTCTCATAAAATGTCAAAGTCAAAACATTACAAGTATAACTAATTAATAGTTACAAAAAATGAGCTTGATATCCAAACATAACTTAAATTTAATCAATAATATCACGTAATCCATACTCTTCATCTAGAGTTTCATCATTGTCTTTTTCCACAATATTTTATGCTTCAGCATGCTCATTTTTCTCTTCTGATGGATCTTTGATGTCTGTGAATCTCTTAATGTATGTATTCAAATGGTGGTTGAGGTTTATTTGCCTTTTTTTCCACACATGATTCATTGAAATTCTCTTTCCTCAAACCAACTTATTGCATAGCATCTGGAAGAAATTGAAGAACATTAATTTTTTGCTGAAAAAAATTTGCAATGTACTAGGTATTTTCAATGGCAATGCAATTTCTTCATTTTTGTAGGCAACATGCTAATATTGTACCTAATTATCAAGCACAAAAGAAATAATGAAGTAAATTAGTATAATCACACATAAATTAAGAAAGAATATATTGAAATTCAATTTTATATAATAAAACTTACCTGAGCCTGAGAATAAATCCAGAACCCAATCTCCTTCATTTGAACATAAGTCTATAAGATAGTTAATCAATGACTATGGTTTTTGATAAAAGTTAACTATCTCTCATTTTGCTTCTTTGTCTTCATATGTTAGTTTTTTACAACAACATCCTAAACCAGTGCTTGGCTATAACTCTTTCCATCTACCCAATCAATAAGCATAGGCTTATAGCTATCATCTTTTGTCCAAATTTCAACATGGTTGAAATCACAATCACTTATAATTGGTTGATATCCACAGTTAATAAGATTTGACTTTTTCTTGTAACATGAAATAGTAAAAGTTCAATTAACATGTACATAAATATATATTTTTAAAATTGATCAAACATACAATTTCAATATCTTATAATGTAACTTGCATCCTTGAGTTTGTTTTTCCCTTGAAGCTTGTCAATAACATTGCAAATTGTATTTGAATGAAATGTCACAAATCTCCATAATGGTGATGTTGTTACTTCTACAAATCCCACAACCACTTTACTAAGAGCTTGATAAGTATAAGGGTCACTATCATAGTCAATGTTTGGGATATTGAAAGCATGAGGAATATCTGCAATAGCTAGGGAATAATCCCTTTTAGGTATGAGTTTAGTGATGTCTTCACAATCACCTTGTATTATTTGATATTAGATAGTCTCAAGCCCATTTCAAATGAAATGAGTAAGACTAGGATCAAGTTCAACATTACTAAGACATTTCTTTCTCAGTTTTCACATCTTAATTTTTTCAATAAAGCTTCTGAAACTATTTGGTGCTCCATTTGCATCATTCTTCATTTTTAATGAAATAAACAAATATATATATAAGTTATAATATAAAAATAGTATACAGATGAATAAAAATGAATGTATAAATAAACATACATTTTTTAATGCAAGATAAAAATATTTTAGTATTGATGTAGAACTTCAATCTAGGTAGTTGCGTACAACATCATCCCAACTATCTTCATTTAAAAATTTAACCATTTTTTATTGCATTCTCATATAAACCTTGTGACTGAATAAATAAAGTAAAAAAAGTTAATATAATGATTTGAATAACAAATACTACAAAAAACAATATGTTATATTTAAAAGAAAATTATAATCTAGAAATAAGTAAAAATAATTCAACAAACTTTCTTTTGAAATTCTCACATATTTTGTCCAATGATAATTCTCTTGAATTGACACGAGAAAATATTGCTTTGACAAGCTTTTCATCCTTCACTCCTTGCAATGCTCTTCAAGGTGTGCTAGTAATATCTTCTGGAAGGAGCTTCATTTCAAGACCCGATTTATTGTTGCTACATATCAATGGTTTAAAATTTTTGACCTTCTGGTTTTTAATGCCAATGACAAGTGGATTGTTAGGTTCATACAAAGTACGAAAAAAAGCCATTCCTTAGAAGAATAAAAAATCTTTTTTTTTGGTTACTTTTCTCCCCAGTCCCTTGGTAGGCTAAGAGTCGATTCTGAGACTTGGCTCCTTGACAAGCAAGGGGTCGATTCTCATAATCGCACCCTAGCAAGCACGGGGGTGATTCTCAGAATCATCCCCCTGCTTGCTAGTGCACCAATGTGCCTTATATAATCGCGTAAGCTCGCTATGTCGCAGGAGGGCATGCCCATGGCCAGGATGCATGCCATCTGTGCCACGGGTAGGCACACCTATGGTCAGGCGCACCCACTCACAGGCAATGGTGCCTATGGGCGGGTGCACCTGGTCGTGGGTGTGCTTGCCCAGGGAAAAGCAAACCCTTGGCCTGTTGGGGGACAATTCCAAAAATCGGCCCCTAGCCTGCCTAGGGCTGATTCCGTCAGGCCAAAGGGATGGTTCCAGGAATCGTCCACTAATAGGACATGGCGTTGACTCTAAGAATCTGCTCCCAGCAGGCTAAGGGTCGATTCCCGGAATTATTCCATGTTATACCAAGGGGCCGCTTTGACACGGTCCAGCATGCCCTCGACCAGAGGCACTTGCCCAAGGGCACAGGGCCTGTGTCTATGGGCGAGTCATCGGCCGTGGGCGTGCCCACTCGCAACACAATGGGCATGCTTCCTCCAAGCTTGTTGTGCTGCGAGCAGGCACTTCCACAGCCGAGCGCATTGACCCACAAGCACTCCATGTGCCTGTGGGCGGTCACGCTCGGCCATGGGCATGCCCGCCTAGGTCAAAGAGGCCCCTTAATAGGCTAGGGGGCCGATTCTGGGATTCAGCCCCAGCAGGCCAAGGGGATGATTCCCAGAAACAGCCCCTTGGCCTACTGGGGGCGATTCCCGGAATCGACCCGTTCACTTGTCGAGGGCCAATTATGGGAATCAGCCCCTTAGACTCCCAAAGGTCGATTCTGGGAATCATCTCGTGGCAGGCCAATGGGTCAATTCCTAGAATCGACCTCTTGGCTTGTCAAGGGTCGATTCCAGTCCCTAGTCGCTTTGACCCTAGCGGGCATGCCTACAGCCGAGCTCTCCAACCCACAAGAAAACGTAGTGCCTGTGACTGTGGGAGGCCATGCACGGCCATCGACGTGCCCACCCACGGCAAAGAGGCCCCCTGGCACGGGGCCGATTTTGGGAATCGTCCCTCGGTAGGCCAAGGGGCTGATTCCAATAATCGTCCCCCAGGAGGCCATGAGGCATATTCCCAAAATCGTCCCCTAGCAAGCCAAGGGGTTGATTCTGGGAATCGACTTCCGATAGGCTAGGAGCAAGCGAACGGGTCGCGGCAGGCCAAGGGGTCGATTCTAGAAATCGGCCCCCTAGACTGTCGGGGACCGATTTAGCCCCCTAGACTGTCGGGGACCGATTTAGCCCCCTAGACTGCTGGGGGCCAATTCAGACCCCCAGGAATCAACCCTCGGGAATCAGCCCTATAGGTTTTAACCTCGTACAAAAATTACCTGCATACGAATTCTAAAACACAGAAAATAAACAATAAGAGAGCATAACACATAAAACACATATACACAGATATTTTCCCCTAGATCCCAAAACCGGGACTACCAACTTGATTTTTCATTATGTTCCTTTCAATGTTACAATACATATTTATACATGTTGAAGCATCCAATACCATCGACCAAAAACCATCATGTCCAAAATTATGGACCGAAAACCATCGCATCCAAAACCATGTGCGAAAACCATGCACAAAACCATAGGTAGGTCCGCCCAACCTAATATAGGGTCCAAAAAGAATTTCCCCGGGGCGCTACCCCAAACCTCGTAAATGAGGGCTACTCACCCCCTCTGTGACCCCCCCGCTGCACAATCGACGCAACAAAGGGGGGGCTCTGCCCCCCCTCTAACCCCTTGGTTAAATACATGGGCTAGTCGTGGAAAGAATATAACACATACCTGTGGGCGGTCGCGCCCGGCCATGGGCATGCCCGCCCAGGTCAAAGAGGCCCCCTAACAGGCTACGGGGAGGATTCTGGGAATCGACCCCAGCAAGCCAAGGGGATGATTCCTAGAAACAACCCCTTGGCCTTCTAGGGGTGATTCCCGCAATCGGCCCTAGTAGGCCAAGGGAATGATTCTCATAAACAACCCCTTGGCATGCTTGGGGGCGATTCCCGGAATTGACCCCTTCACTTGTCGAGGGTCGATTACGGGAATCGGCCCCCTAGCCTCCCAGAGGTTGATTCTAGGAATCATCCCCTGACATGCCATGGGGTCGATTCCTAGTTGAGGGCCAATTATGGGAATCGGTCCCCTAGCCTCCTAGAGGTCGATTTTGGGAATCATCCCCTGATAGGCCAATGGGTTGATTCCTAGAATCAATCCCTTGGCTTGTCAAGGGTCGATTCTAGTCCTAGTCACTTTGACCCTAGTGGGCATGCCCACAGCCGGGCTCGCCAGCCCACAGGAAAACACAGTGCCTGTGACTGTGGGAGGGCACACACAGCCATCGGCATGCCCACCCATGGCAAAGAGACCCCCTGGCACAGGACCGGTTCTGGGAATCATCCCTCAGTAGGCTAAGGGGTTGATTCTGATAATCGTCCCTTGGGAGGCCATGAGGCAGATTCTCGAAATCGGCCCCTAGCAGGCCAAGGGGTTGATTCTGGGAATCGGCTAGGAGCAAGTGAGGGGGTCATGGCAGGCCAAGGGGTTGATTCTAGAAAGCAGGCCCCTAGATTGTTGAGGATCGATTTAACCCCCTGAACTATTGGGGGTCAATTCAGACCCTCGGGAATCGGCCCCCGGCAGGCCAGGGGTTGATTCCCCTGGCAAGCCAAGGGGCTAATTTTGGGAATCAACCCCCAAGAGGCCAGGGGGTTGATTCCGGGAATCAGCCCCTGGCCTGTTGGGGGGCGATTTCGAGAATCGACCCCCTAGCCTGCCGAGGGCTGATTATCAGCCCCTTGGCTTACCAGGGGGTTGATTCCCAGAATCAGTCCCTGGTAGTTTAAGGAGTCGATTCTGGGAATCGGCCCCTGGCGAGCCGGGTCGCTGGTGTCAGGCGCGCCCGCGTTAGGGGAATTTTGAGGTCTAAAATATGCCTCCTAAAAAGAATGTACAACCAAAATAAACTTTATAAGAACCAATAGGATTCAAGATGATGCTGTCAACCATGGGGGATGATTCACCATTTTTGGAGTAAAAAAAGTAAAAAGATCAAAAATTAATAAATTAATAAAACTATTTTTTCAACTCGTATTTTCAACTTATCTACCTAAGTTTTTACTCAAGTTTAGAGTGAGAGTACTCGTTGAATGAGAAATTTAATTCTTCATCCAAGGAGTACTCATGTTACATACTTTTGATGGACCTTGCTACACGAAAAATGAGAAATACATGAAAGAATGTGATTGCACTCACGTTTTTCATGTATTTTTCATTTTTCATGTAGTAGGGTCCATCGAAAGCATGCAACATGGGTACTCCTTGGATGAGGAATCAAATTCTACATCCAACGAGTGTTATTGCTCGAAATTTGAGTAAATTCTTAGGGAGATAAGTTGAAAATACGAGTTGAAAAAATAATTCTTCTTTTGTCCCTCTAAAATTTGATCATGTAATTTAATCTTATTTTATTATTTCCACTATTATTTTATAATTTCATTAGGAGGCCCATTTTAGACCTCAAAATTCCCCTATTTCCCACAGGCGACAGTGGGCGAACTCGCCCGCCTGCGACATAGTGGTCATGCTACCTACATGCCCTTTATGTTGTGGGCAAGTCTGTCTGTGGTCATGTTGCCTACATGCCCGTTGTGGTGTGGCCATGCCTGCCTGTGGCACAACGAGCATGTTGCCTGCACGCCTGTCGTTCCGTGGGAATGCTTGTTATGTCATGGGCGTGCCTTCCCGTGGCACAACAGTCGGGCACGCCCACGGTCGGGCATATCATCCAGGCCACTTTGACCTGGGCAGGAATGTCCACGGCGACTGCCTATGCATGTGGGCACGCCCACGTTCAGACGCAGTCGTCCACATGCACAGGCAGTTGTTATGGCAGCATGCCTTCCTAGGTCAAAGCGGCCTCCTGGCAAACGAGGGGGTCGATTTCGAGAATCATATGAGGGAATTGGCCCTGTGGTCTTCCAGGGGGTTGATTCCCAAAATCACCCCCTTATCCTTCCAAGGGCCGATTTCCAAAATCAGCCCCTTGGCTTGCCGGGGGTCGATTCCCAAAATCGGCCCCTTGGCCTGCCGAGGGCCAATTCTGGGAATTTTCCCCCTAGCTTGCCGAGGATCGATTCTAAGAATCTCCAAATGGCCTCTTTGACTCGGGTTGGCATGCCCACGGCTGGGTGCGCCTATGCCTATCGGCGGGCACGTCCGACCGTGGGCATGCTTGCCTGTTGCACAGCGGGCGTGCTGCCTACACGCACACAATGTGGTTGTATTTAATATTGGATGGATTATTCAATTTTGTATTCTAATATTCAAGATCTCAGAATTTTGGAAACGAATGACTGGAAGGCAAAGAGTTAAGCATATTCACTTCATATTCCTATGTGGGATACAATTAGCCATCAAACTATCTTTATAAAAGATGTGATTTTGGAAGGCATTAATAGGTTAGAGAATGGGAGAATGTGAGGGAGTTGATTGAGCTATTATGCATTAGTTACCTGGCACTTATGAAGCTGATGTGAAGCAGATTTGAAGGGAAAAAGATGCAGAAATGAACATGGAGATATGCAGAATTTATGACTAGGTAAATCAACACATTATTATTTCTTGTTTGCATAAAGGGATGGTAGTCTCCTTTCAAGTAGAGGCTTGATAAACATCAGGTTGGAGCTTGTTTAGGTAGGAGCCTCCTGTGTTTTGTAGCCTATAAAAACATATGAGTTGGAGATTCCTTGCAATTGCAGCTTGTAGAAAATTGAGGTAGCAGCCTCCTGTAGGTTGGAGTCTACAGAAAATTAGATGTAATGAGGAGTAGGAGCTTGCCTTTGCATCACAACATTAATAAGATCGTGTTTTTCTCAATTTATGGGTTTCCACATATATCTAGTGTCAATATGTGTTGTTATATGTTGATGTGATGTTTTTGGTTTGCTTATTACTTGTTGTTCACCTATTATATCTAGTGGTCGTTATTTATTAAGTTTATCATGTAATGTTTCGGTTAATGATATTAATGAAAAGAATGTTAATGTCCATGAATAGACTAAATTGATTCACACCCCCCTCTCAATTTAATCAAGTTTTCATCAATTGGTATCAGAGTCGGTTCCTTCAGTGTAAGCCTAACAACTTGAAGGTAGCCATTAGGGGAGTTTTGAGGTCTAAAATGGGCCTCCTAGAGAAATTATAAAATAATAGTGGAAATAATAAAATAATATTAGATTACATTATCAAATTTTAGAGGGAAAAAAGAAAAAATTTAGCTCATATTTTCAACTTATCTCCCTATGGCTTTACTCAAATTTCGGGTAGCCACTCTCATTGGATGCAAAATTTGATTCCTCATTCAAGGAATACCCATGTTGCATACTTTTGATGGTCTCTGCTACACGAAAATGAGAAATACATGAAAAACGTGATTGAATCATGTTTTTCACGTATTTTGCATTTTTCGTGTAGTAGGGTCCATCGAAAGTATGCAACATGGGTACTCCTTGGATGGAAAATTAAAATTTGCATGCAACGAGTACTCCCGCTCAAAATTTGATTGAAACCTTAGGGAGATAAGTTGAAAAAGTAGTATTATTATTTTATTATTTTTTAATCTTTTTACTTTTTTGCTCCAAAAATGGTGAATCATCCCCCATGGTTGACATCATCATTTTGAATCTTATCGGTTCTTATAAAGTTTATTTTGGTTGTACATTTTTCATAGGAGGCCCATTTTAGACCTCAAAAATCCCCTAATGTTCTGGTTGAGTCATGGTTTGTCAAATTGTACATGTACTTAGTACATCAAACTTTCATGAATGGAGAGATAAGGTTAAAACTGAACTGATAGCTTATGGACCTAGTATATGGAAGCTTTTATGTGAAGGTTACTGTAAATACTCTCGCTCTATGCAAGAGAAACAATGGAATGCTAAGGTAAAATGTGTTATATATAACAATATTCATAATAAGGATCTTAATACAATAATAGACCTAAATTCTGCAAAAGAAAACTGGGAAATATTGGAGTGCATGAAGGAGAGATTAGGAGAAACAATGCAGAAAATGAAAAGAGAAAGAGGAAGAAGAAAAGTCTTTGTCAAAAGAAAAGTGTTTAGATAAATGAAACCTCTACCTATGTGAATATTTCTGACTCACATGAAGAAAAAACAGATGAAAATCAAGCTAGGCTTGACTTATCATTGGCTAGTATAGAAAGATTGAAGAATGAAAACAAATATTTGAAGAAACTGGTGCAGATATGTGATGTGAAAGAGCATGAGTACAAGGAGGAAATTGTTAGCCTGAAGACACAACTTGAAGAATCAAGGAGACTAGAAGAAGTGATGAGCAGTAAATTCAAGGAGAGAGACCTACTGTGTAAAATATTAGAAGTTGAGGTTAATTCAGCTAAAAGTAAGTTAGGAGAAAAGAATAGGTTGTGTAAGAAGCTAGAAGCAAACCTTGCCTCCATGAGAACTCAGCAAAGGAAACCATTAAAAATGATAATGAAGCAGCTCTAAAAGGACCTACAGAAGAAGAGTCTAAAAGAAGCATGCTTTGTAAAGAGAACAAAAACAAGCAGCAATATTAAAAGCCAATGAATGAGTTGAACAGGTTTGGAAGATCTCAAGGGAGATTCTTTGTTCCTGGGAAAACCACCACATGTTTTTCTTGCCATGAATGTGGACATGTGGTAGCATATTGTAAGTACAAGAAGATCGAGACTATTCAACAAAACATGCAACAAACAATAAGGTACTATCCAACAAGCAAACATAGGAAAACACCAGCAACCAAGTACATAAACTATTTCTATGGTTATTGTTATATGTGTCATGAATTTGGACATAAAGCAGTTGAATGGAATGTTGGACACAGATTGTCATTGATGTCAATATGGCAATATTTGAGGAGAAAAAGGAGACAAGAGGAGCAGAACAAAGGATATAGACAGCCATCGCAACAACAGAGACATATCGGGTCTGGTACCTCATATCGCATCGCTATAAAGGAGTGGTCTACGTTAAGGTCTAGACCTGGACCTTTGCAATGTGCAATCACCGATAGTGATATCGCCTCAGACCTCCACCAAGGGCAACCCCTGAACGTGATGAACGCATGCGGACCCGCCGCTACATTACAATATGACTTAACCTTCATCGCATCCATCGCAGATCGCACGCCGAGAAGCCTTGCTGCATGAAAGCGTCGATTGCGATAAGGTTGTGGACCCGGCGGGCATATTAAGTATGGTTTAATACCATATCACATCCAATCCATCGGAGCAATAGAGAATCAACTATCGGCCATCAACGGAGTCATGGGTCTGATATATAAAGGACCCCCGGGAGTCACGAATCGCCGATTGCGATTTAAGCTCGGACCCGATATAGGAATAGGTGCGATTGTAACATTTCCTTAAGTCTGCCTTTTAGTTTGTTTGACTGTTTTTCTCATATTCTCTATGTAATGGAATGTCTGGCTTGCACAGGGTGTTTTAAGCCGAAAGGCTTACGATGGCTATTCTGATAGTTCAGAAGGTTGAACGTCAGTGAAAAGGGGTGAATCATGGCAATTATGATTGCGATCGAGACAAAAAATATTCGTTTAATTAAAAGAAATATGTGTATGCCGCAATCATTTCCAAAAGGAGCATTGTTACGATAAACCAGGAGGATGTGTTCTCTGTGGATTGTTTGGACTAGTCTAATGAATCTACGTATCCCCAGAAAGTCAATGAACTTGCACAATGCAGAGGAAGCTGCAGCGACCGAGGAGGAAGCCTAAGAGCCGGTGTAAGCGGAAACAAATGGACAGAGGCATGGGAATGTATAAAGAAGTAAAAACAAAGAACTATTGATGATGTTGTTGTGGTGAAGAACCAGAGTGTGAGGTAGCAGAAGCAGTAAAGGCAGAAGAGGCAACAAAAGCAGCAGAGGCTGTAGAGGCAACAGAAGCAGCAGAGGCATGAGAGTAGGAGTAAGAGAACCTCAGTTGAATAGAGTGTAGCAGCATACCAGTTCATACCAAGGTTGGGTTGGAGCCCAAGAGGTTGGAGTCTCAGAACTGAACAACGCTGAAGTCATTGGGGGTAGGTGCTCCTAAGTGCAGAACCACTGCAAAACAGAGTTGGTGCTCTGGAGGTTGGAGCCTCACTGAAGTCCAAGTTGGAGCTTGGCAACTATTCACATTTAGATATATACTTATATTGTATTTATTTCATTGCACTATCTTGAGTTTTAATAAAAGAATTAATTGCAACTGTTGATTTCTTTGTTCTGTGTATACATATACATATCTATATATGCTTTTGGAAATCAATTGAACAATTAAAAAAAATAAGAAATATTGATTCACCCCCCTCTCAGTATTTCCAACAATTGGTATCAGAGTCGTCTTCTTCATACTAACCTAACAGCTTGAAGAAAGATCCGCAACCATGATGAGAAATCACGAAGCATCAGGGAGACCTCCTTTGTTCAATGGCACTAACGTTGGTTTCTGGATGAAAAGAATGACCAACTACTTAATGTCCCTTGGACCTAAAGTCTGGAATTTTATTCAAAATGAATACCAAATGACTTCCACTCTTCCAACAGACCCAGGTGAGAGGAAAGCCTACATCACAAATGCAAAGGCCTTGAACTCCATCACTAGTGGAATCACTGATTTCGAGTTTACAAAAGTTGTGCATTGTACCTCTGCCAAAGAAATGTGGGAGAAGCTGGTTGGCTTGTACAATGGAGACTCAAAAGTCAAAAAGGCAAAGCTTCAAACTCACAGAAGACAATTCGAAAGTTTGAGGATGGAATATGAAGAAGATATTGCAGCATACCTCCTTCGAGTAGCTGAAGTGGTAAATTCCTTGAAAGGATTGGACGAAAAAATTGAATAAAGTACCATTGTTCGAAAGGTATTAAGGTCTCTTCCAGACAAATTTGACTCCAAAGTAAGCACTATAGAAGAAGCAAGGATCTAGATACACTCAAAATTGATGAACTCCATGGAATTCTCACTGCCTATGAAATGAGGAAAGATGGCCCAAGCTCCAAAGATGCAGCATTCAAGGCCTCAAAGTCAAAGAAGGGGAAAGAAAGGAATGACTGTAGTGATGAGTCAAATGTGGAATCTAAATTGGCTCAATTTGTACGAAAGCTGAAGAGAGGATCTAAGCTTAAAGGCAAGCATCCTCTTATCTATTTTAAATGTGGTAAAATAGCTCATTATGCAGCAAGATGTCCTCATAAACATGACAGTGATGCTGAAGGAAATTCTAAAAGAATGGCACACAAAAAGAAAGGGTTCAATAAGAAAAACTTCTTCTCCAAACAAGATGAGTCTGATGAGGATGATTTTATGGTCATCAAAAAGAAATCAAATGAGGAAAGTGATCATGATGAAAGCCAAGAAACATTATTCATGGCACTCGCAGATGATGATGACTCAAGGCTGGAAGGAAATGTAGATGAACTATTAATAAGCGCCATTGAAGAAAATGAGAAACTATGGAATAAAGTCATTTCTCTCAAAGTGAAAAACGAGGAAATAAGAAGGAGAGAAGATCTCTTGGAAGCAAAGCTTAAAGAAAAAGAAGAGATTGTGAAAAATGTGAGGCCGAAATAGTGGACTCTCTGAGAAAGGAGTTGGAGCAAATTAAAAAGGGCTGTAAAAATTCTCAAATACTTGAGACTATTCTAAAAAATCGAAAACCTCAACATGACAAGACTAGAATAGGTTTCAAAGGAGAATCCTCAAGCACTAAGAATAGTGTGAAAAGCTATGTCGATGCACTTTCCTGCAATCGAAAAGATGAAAAAGTATGTTATCAAAAGTGCATCCCAGATCCCAAGAATGAAGAGAGAATTACTCCAAAGAAGAATGTGGAGTCGAATCATGGACACTACAGAAAATACAAACCTGTACTCCACCAAGGGCCCATCGCAAATCCAAAGAAAGAGGGAGGAGTAATTCCCAGGAAGGAAATCGACTCAAACTGTGGTTTCTTCAACAGGTACAAAACCATCTTTCTTGGACACTAATTTCACTGTAAAAACTTCGGTCATTAAGCCAGACATTGTATGGCTCACAGAAGTGAAAAGACAAAGCTAAAGGACTAAATAATCAACTCATATGCCCCCAAAAGGTAGGGACAAATCAAAACCTGCAATTCATTTGATCCCTTGACCAAACTTGATTTGATTTGCTCTTTCTGCTACAATAATGGACACTATGAACAAGACTGCCCACTCAAAGGAAGAAAGACGAGTAGCAAGAACTCCAGCATGGATAAATGTGGCCTGGCTCTATATGCTCAAAATAATGGAAACCATTGGTTTGTGAATAGTGGGTGCTCCAGACACATGACAGGAGACAGAAGGAAGTTTGTTTCACTGAGAAAAAAGGAAGGGAATGTGTCCTTTGGAAGCGGATCTGGCAGAATTAGAGGAAAAGGAACAGTTAATCTGATCAATGAAAAGGAAAAGTTCAAGATACTCTGCTAGTTGACGGACTCAAACACAACCTCCTGAGTGTTAGCCAAATCCGTGATCAAGGACGTAAGGTTGTTTTCAGCACCAAAGACTATGAAATAAGGGACTCTGCCTCAGGGGAACTTATGGCAAAAGGGGTGATAACATCAGACAACATTTACATTCTAAACAAGATTCAAGAAAATAAATGCTACTTGAGTCAGATAGATGAGATTTGGTTGTGGCACAAGCAACTTGGACATACAAGCTTCGAAAATTTGATCAATATCAGCAAGATCAAAGTTGTACGAGACATCCCAAGGTTTTTCGAACGAAATCAAGGAGTATGTGGTCCATGTCAACATGGAAAGTAGACCAGAACTAGCCACAAGACAAAGGAACTCTGTACATTGAAGCCCTTGGAGATCATCCATGTTGATGTGTGTGGGCCAACTAGAAATCAAGCACTCCAAGGAGAAAGGTACTTTGTGTTATTTTTTGATGA